>JAQZBX010015976.1:0-36971 GCA_029593785.1 Cabassous unicinctus | reverse complement strand
GTAGCTAAAGGATGGAATACCTGGCTGAAGGCTCTGGTCACATGCATTTTAATGATTTTTTTATAACACTAATTTTGTGAGGAAATATTTGTTACTTATAAAAATGAATTTTATGGTTAAACTTCAATTACATGAGTCTTTTTTATTTATAAACAAAATTGAAATATTTAATGGAAATTCTTTATATAGTTACTGTTTTATATATTTAACGAGTCTGAGTTTGCCTACTTTGTCAATCAAATGCTTTGCTCTTTTAAGTAAGAGAGTTTACTTATTCATTTATATGTTCTTCTCAGACTCAAGCAAATGTATCACATACAAAACATTCAAGTGCATTTTGAACACATTTTAACATATGTAAAGATGTATTTATAGATGCACTAATTTATGCAGACATGCTATGAAATGATAATTTTCTTTTGTTTTTGTTTACTTGGGAAAGCACAATGATAATTCATCATGGTCAAGGATGCTGTCACATACATGTTTAATCTTTCTTTAGCATTTGTATAGTCTTGCACATACTGATATTCAAAAAATGCTAGTTTAACCAAAATTTAATTTCTGGTCCTTTTCTCCAAACAGTTCTTATGTATGTATTAAATATGGCACTAAAATTTACATACATATTCCATCTCAATGATATATATTATGAATTAGGGAAATAAAGGTAAGCATAATTATACATTGTATATATGACTTAAATATTTGGGCTCAATTGTTTAGAAAGTTCTCATATAAAACATATCAAAAATAAACTTCCTATACATAAAAATGACTTTAGTCTTGGGAATGACTGAAAGTAGCCTATGTAATGAAATCTGTGTGTGTATGTATACATATACATTTCTTAAATTAATTTTTTATTTTAAAAGGTTTAGATTACATAAAAGTTACATAACAAATATAAGAGTTTCCCATATTCCCTCCTCCTCCCATACTTTCCCACATTAGCAACATCCTTCATTAGTGTGGTATTTTTTTAAAATTCATGAACATATATTGAAACATTGCTACTAACCATGGACTACAGTTTACATTGTAGGTTACACTCTGTCCCACACAATTTTGTAAGTTATGTCAAAAAATATAATGTCCTGTATCTTTCACTGCAATGTCATGCAGTACAAATCCAATGTCCCCAAAATGCCCGCATATTACACCTATTCTTCCCTTTCCCATCCCTTAGACTCTCTGATGGCCACTGCCTTTGTATCAATGATAACAGTTCTCCCATAGCTAGAATAATAGTGTATAGTGGAATAATAAGTGTAATTTGGTCCATTGTTCATTCCCCAATCTTGAGGATTTTGGGATAATGATGCCCACTCTGCTTCTAATTGAGAGGAGGCTTAGATCCCATGCGGCAGATGGATGAAACTATCTTGTTTGCAGTTGCAGGCACTCCCTGTTCTTTGGGATGGGCATTGTCCATTATCATCATCTTATTAGTTACCTGGGTGAGTCCAATGAATTGGAGAGTAAGTGTTGCAACTCTGTTGGAATTCAGGGTTCAACTGGCACAAGAACAGACAAAGATTTAAGTATCTGGGTCATATATTTATCAAGTAAATTGCTAATTATAGGTTCAAATAAAAGGGGCAGAAGATCCATGTGTAGAGAACCTATAACTGAGACTAACTCTGTCTTCTTTGATTTCCTTTAACAATGTTGTGTAGTTTTCTGCAAACAAGTCCTTTACATCTTAAGCTATTAGGTATTTGATTCTTTTCGTTGCTATTGCAAATGGTATTTTTTTCTTGATTTCCTCTTCTGATTGCTCATTATTGGTGTACAGAAATGCTACTGGTTTTTGCATGTTGACCTTATACCCTGCCATTTTATTGATCTGATTTATCAGCTCTAGAAGCTTTGTTGTAGACTTCTCAGGGTTTTCTGTATATAGGATCCTGTCATCTGCAAATGGTGAAATTTTTACTTCTTCCTTTTCAATTTGGATGTCTTTTATATCTTTTTCTTGCCTAAGTGCTTGAACAAATACTTCTAACACAATGTTATATAAAAGTGGTGACAGTGGGCAACCTTATCTTCTTCCAGTTCTTAGAGGGAAAGCTTTTAGCATTTCACCTTTAAGTATGATGTTAGCTGTGGGATTTTCATATATACCCTTTATCATGTTGGGAAAATTTCCTTCTATTCCTATCTTTTGAAGTGTATTTATCACGAGAGTGTGTTGCATTTTGTCAAATGGTTTTTCTGCATCAATAGAGATGATCATTTAATTTTTCTTCTTTCTGTTAATGAGCTGTATTACATTGATTGTTTCTTTTATGTTGATCCATCCTTGCATAATAAGGATGAAACCCACTTGGTCATGATGTATAATTCTATTGATGGGTTGTTGAATATGATTAGCAAGTATTTTGCTGAGGATTTTAACATCTAAGATCATTAGAGACATTCATCCCTATCCTTCTTTATTGTGACATCTTTGTATGACTTTAGTATTAGGGTGACATTGTTATCAAATAATGAGATAGACAATGTTCCCACCACTTCTCTTTTTTGGAAGAGTTTAAGCAGGATTGGTGTTAGTTCTTTCCTGATTGATTGGTAAAATTCACCTGTGAAGCCATCTGGTGCGCTCTTGTTATTTGGGATATTTTTGATGTCTGATTCATTCTCATTACATGTGATTGGTATATTGAGTTCATCAAATTCATCTTTTATCAGTGTAGGCTGCTTGTGTGTTTCTAGAAACTTGTCCATTTCATCTAAGTTATCCATCTTGTTAGCATACAATTTTTCAAAGTATCCTCTTATGATAGTCTTATTTCTCTCGGGTCAGTAGTGATATACCCTTCCTCATTTCTTATTTTATGTATTTGTATCTTCTCTCTTTTTTCCTCTGTTAGTCCAGCTAAAGGTTTGTTGATTTTATTAATCTTTTCGAAGAACCAGGTTTTTGTTTTGTTAATTTTTTCTAGTGATTTTTTTTGTTCAATTTCATTTACCTTTCCTATAATCATTTTTATTCCCTTCTTTCTACTTGCTTGGGATTAGTTTGTTTTTATTTCCTAATTCCTCCAAGTGTGCAGTTAGGTCTTTGTCCCATCCCTGAATCTAAGCTGAGTTTCTTTTAGACATCATATAGATGGGTCAGATTTCCGTATCCATTCTGCCAATCTGTGTATCTTGAATGCAGAGATTAATCCATTGCCATTTTATGTTATTAATGTTAAGACATAGCTTACATGAGCTATATATTCTATAGGTTTATATATGTCATGTGTTGTTTTATTTATCTTTTTAACTTTTTAGTTATTCTCTCCAATAATCTTCTTTCCTACTCTCTCCTTAAACTCACTATCTCCTGTTTTTTCCTTTCAACCTGCAAGATTCCCTTTAGTATATCTTGAACTTCAGATTTCTCATTGATAAAATATCTTAATTTCTGTTTTTCTGTGAATATTTTGAACTTTCTCACATTTTTGAATGCTAGCTTAGCTGGATAGAGAATTCTTGTCTGGAAACTTTTTTCTACTAACACCTTAACTATGTCATTCCTCTGACTTTTTGCCTCCCTGCTTTCGGATGAGAAATCAGCACTTAATCTTATGAAGCTTACCTTGTTTGTGATGGATCTCTTTCTACATGCTGCCTTCTCTCTTTGTCTTGGGCATTGGGCAGTTTGACCATTATATTTCTTGGTGTTGTCCAGTAGGATTTATACTGTTTTGAGTGTGCTGCACTTCCTATACTTGTACATTCATGAACCTCAAAAAAGTTGGGAAATTTTCAGCCATTATTTCCTTGAACACTACTTTGCCCCCTTTCCATTCCCTTCTCCCTCTGGGATACCTATGCTGCATATGTTTCTGCATTTCCAGTTTTTATTCAAATCCTTAAGTTCCTGCTGGATTTTTCTGTCTTTTTATCTATCTGTTCTACTATCTGTCTGATTTTACCTTTACTGTCTTCCACATCACTGATTCTTTCCTCTGCCTGTTCAAATATGTTTAATGTGCTTCTAGTGTATTTTTTATTTCTTTCATTGTGCCACTCATCACCATCAGATCTGTTATTAATTTTTATATTTTTACAATTTATTCAGTATATTACCCCAGTGTCTTCTTAATATCCTTTATCTCTTCCTTCACTTCATTAATTTGATTTATGGTATTTGTTTGGACATCTCTGATTAGTTGTTCCATGCTCTTCATCTCCTCTCCTGTTTTTAAGTTTGTTCATTAGACTGGGCCAAGTCTTCCTGTTTCTTAGTATAGCTCATAATTTTTTGTTGGGGTCTAGGGATCTGTTTATCTTGATGGGTTTATTAGTTTGGTTAGCTTCTCTTTCTAGTCCAATATTTTGTGTTGTGTTTTTTTCTTGTGTGTGTGTGTGTCATATTCATTTTTGACATTTGGTTCCTCTTATTCTATATCCTTGTAGTTGTCTGTGCTATCTTAAAAATATATATATTAGCACCAGAGAAAAGGAAAGAGATAAGAATGGGAAAAGAAGAAGAAGAAGAATAGTAAAATGGTAGAAAAGGAAACATACAAGAGCTAGGATAATAAATAAGTAATATAAGTTAAAAATCATAAAATATACAAAGGAATAAGAATAAAAAATGTGGAGTACAAAAAATGGTACAAGAAACAATATAGAGAAAAAATAGAATGAATTAAAGGGTGAGAAAAATTAGAGAGAAAAAGAAAAAAAAAAACAAAAAAGAAAAAGGAAAGGTAGAAAGAGAGGGGAAAAATGAAAAAAACTGAAGGCCAAACAAGAAGAGAGGTAAGGAAAGAAAAACAACAGAAGACAAAAGGTAGAAAAATAAAGGCAAGAAAAGAATTAAAGTAGGGTGAAAAAATAAGTAAAAGAAAAAATGATAGGAAAGAAATGGGAAAGCCAACAAACAAGAAACAAAACATATTTTACATGGTTCTGACTTCTGGGGAGTTTATTACACAATATAATAATTTATATTATAAATTTTGTAATATAAGAGGACTTAGCCACATGACACTTAATATTGAATTACTATAGGGCAATATTGTGTTTGCTATCTACCTATTCACTCATTTAAAAAAAAATATTAGTGAAGTTAGAAGTTTATGGGATAATCTTTTAGAAAATACAGTGTTCCCATTCATCCTCTTTTATAAACACCATGAATTATTATAGTCATTTGTTAAAATTGAGGAAAGAACATTATTAAAGTTATAGTATTAATTATTTTTTATCTTGTTTAAGATTTTTTTCTTTGAATCACAATATATGCTTAAGATCTGTTGTCCTGAAGATTTTTCGCCATCATAGTTGAAACTTATTACACTGAGTATATTTTTTTCATTTCTTTTTCTACCACAGATTTTCATTCATTCTAAATATAATGCTGAGTGTTTAATGTGTGAAATATCCTGGCTTTCACACCTTAAATTTCTCTCAGGAGAACAAAGCTGAGATAGAGATGAAGTATGGTATTGAGGTGGAGGTCTGATATATTCTAGAGAGGATGTAAGCTGGGCCTTCATGATAAGGTGACATTGTATCAAAAATCTGAAAGAACTCATACAACATGACACAAAAATTACCTTTCAGTGACCCACCTTTAAAGATGACCAAGCATTAAAAATTACCAGACATTTGAGCAACCCATCTATTTGAAAAAGAGAGAGAAAACATAGAAATACTAAAAATAAAATTGAATGCAACCAGACAAGGCAAGCAAAATTAAAATGAGTAAGGCAGAAACACTAAAAGGGAATTTGCAAGTAAGGGAGGAACTTCTGGAGGTTCTAGATCTCAGAAAGTACTGTTAGAGTAGCACATAAAATCTCAAGTGCACAGAACCACTAAAGAAGTCAAAATTTGCATAGCTATGAGATTCAAGGAACACAATGTAGAATGTGCTCAAGAATCAGGCGTAGCTCTTGGAATTAATAAATCTCACAATAAAATACTGGTTTAAGGTCACCATTAAAAACAAACACATTAGTGATTCTTGAGAAGGAAATGGAAAAAACAACTTAGACCCATCCCTAACCTATCTACACCTACTTCAGAGAGCCAAAATGTTCATCAAATTTAAACATAAGGGATTAAAGAATGATAATTAAACTCCATCTAATGAAGAAAACTATAAAACAGAGAGTTCTATAATTTTTAAATACACTTCTTTATTTTTTTAAAAAAGATACTTAGATTACACATATGTTAGATAAAAAATGTAGGGGATTCCCATATGCACCAGTCCCTAGCCATCCCACATTTTCATACATTAACAACATTCTTCATTAAGGTGGTACCTTTGTTACAATTGATGAAAACATTTTGGAGCATTGCCACGAAGCGTGGAATATAGTTTACATTGTAATTTACACTCTTTCGAACATATTTTTGTAAGTTATTACAAGATAGATAATGGCTTGTATCTGCCATTGAAGTGTCATTCAGGACAATTTTAAAGTCCTGAAAATGCCCCCAAATTACACCTATTTTTCCTTTTCCTCTCCTCAGAATTTCCAGTGTTCATGGCCTCCACAACAATAATAAAATTTCTTCCACTGTTAGAATCACAATAATTCTACAGTAGAATAATAGTAAGTAATAAGTAATAATAGTGAGTAGTAAGTAGTAAGTAATAATAGTAAGTCATTCATTCCCCTATCCTGAAAATTCTATGATGGTGATTCCCACTGTTTTAGTCAGCCAAAGCGGTGCTGATACAAAGTCCCAGAAATCTGTTGGCTTTTATAAAGGGTATTTATTTGAGTTACAGGCTTACAGTTACCAGGCCATAAAGCATAAGTTACTTCCTCACCAAAGTCTTTTGCCACATGTTGGAGCAAGGTGGTTGCTGATGTCTGCAAGGGTTCACTTTCCTCTTCCTCTGTTGGCTCTGTGGTCCCAGCTTCTTCCAATAATAGCTGTAAGCTCTCCCAGGCCTTATTTCTCTCCATGCTCAGCTAGTCTGTTCTTGCCTCAAGGTCAGCTGTAGACTCTCAGTGGAGTGGCTCATCTCTTTTCCTGGGACATCTCTGGTGTCTTACGGAATCTTCTCTCTTTCCTCACATATCTGCTTCTCTGTTTATTTACTTCCTGGGGCTTGAACTCAAAAACTCCAACTAACTCAAATGCCTTGTCATTTTCTCTGACAGTTTCTGCTCAACAAGGGGCCAGGGACTCAACCTTCTACTGATGTGGCCCAATCAAACCCTTAATCATAATTTAATCAAGTAAGAGTGAGACCTCTGTATCCAATACCATCTAATGTACCTAGAGGAACAGACCAAATTAAAAACATAATCCAACTTCTATTTTTGGTATTCATAAAAAATATCTAATTGCAATACCTACTAAATCTCTAATTGAGAGGAGTCTTAGCTCCCATGGGGAAGATGGATGGGACATCTTGCTTGCATTTGCAGACTCACTCTGTTCCTTGAGATGGTCATTATGCATCTTCATCTCCCTGTTAGTTGTCCTGAGTGAATCCAGTGAACTGGAGTGTAGGCTTTACAAATCTCTTGAGATTCAAGAACCAACTGGTACATGGATAGCCCAAACTCCTAAGACATCTGCCCTGCCTATAGTATCTGGATGTCTCCAGAGCCCTCAGGAACACAGCAATTCAAAGCAATATTTATTTTGGCAGTCAATGAGAGGCTATGAATTTCCTTCTCAGAGCAGCTTTAGTGTGCATCCCATAGCTTTTGATACATTGTCTTGTCATTTTCATTTATTTCAAGATATTTACTGATTTCTTTTACAATTTCCTTCTTGACCCACTTTTTGTCTAAGAGTGTGCTGTTTAACACTTCCATATCTTTCTGCCTTCTGGTTCTCTGCCCTTACTGATTTCCAGCTTCATTCCATTGTGTTCAAATAAATTAATTTGTATAATTTCGATCTTTCTGAATTCATTGAGAGTTGTTTTGTGACCTTCAGCATTGTCTATCCTGGAGAATGATCCATGTGCACGCAAGAAGAATGTATATCCTGCTTCATTTAAGTGTAAAGTTCTTTATATGGCTATTAGGTCCAGATCCTCTAGAATATTATTCAAGGTCTTTGTTTCTTTGATGATTCTCTGTTGAGATGTTCTGTTTAATGGTGACAATGGTGAATTAAAGTCCCACACTATAATTGCCGAGGCATCTACTTCTCCACTTAGTTTTTCCAAAGTTTTCTTCATGTATTTTGAAACGCCTTGGTTAGGTGCATAAATAATTATGATTGTTCTTTTTTATTGATATATTATCCCTTTTATTAATATATAGTGGCCTTTTTTGTCTCGCACAGTAGTTTTGCATTTAAAGTCTATTTTTTCCTGATGTTACTGTAGCTACTTCTGCCCTTTTTGTTTATTGTTTGCATGTACAATTTTTTTCCAACCATTCACTTTCAGCCTTCTTGTGTCCCTGGGTATAAGGTGAGTTTCTTGTAGACAGCATATAGATGGGTCATATATCCTTATCCATTCTGCCAATTTGCATCTTTTAACTTGAGAATTTAATCCATTAACATTCAATGTTATTACTGTCAAGGTATTACTTACATTAGCCATATTTTCTTTAGGTTTATGCATACCATACAGTGCTTTTTAAAAAATCTTTTTAGTTGTTTTTACACAAGCTTCGACTATGTAGTGTATAAGAAGATTTTTTTTTCCAATCCTATGTCATATGATTTTCAATGAGATTTCATTTTACCAGAAGCCAAAGTGCATTCTTGTTTACTACAGAAAAAAATAATCCTGTTGCTTTTCTCTCCCAGAAGACTGAATATTTTCTCCTTGGAGCATCACCTGAGAACTTCAAGAAGAGCTTGATAAATTGATATAATAATCCAACTGAAAAATATTAGTATTATACATTAATTGTGTAGGCAGTTCATTTCCACAGGTAGAAGGAAAGGTTTTTCATCAATTACACAATATTTGAGAAACTATAAGACTTAATCTCAAACTAGAGTATACACTTTCATATATAAATTAGAGATAATATGTTCTAATTATGTTTGTATTGTTAAAAATTTAGTTGCATGCCTACCAGTAAACAGTAGTAAATTAAGAAGGGGTCTCTATTTAGTTCAAAAGCACTGTAAATTGGAAATTTGCTATAATATTCTTGATTGAAAACAATAGTCAGAACAGGGGCTGTAGAAATAAAGGTCTATATTTAAAAATAAGATAAATTTTTAAATTGAGTGATTATTAAAATTCCATTGTCCGTTGAGTATATGCCAATTTGATAGCAATTGTTTTTTTCTGATAGAGGAATACACATGTGTTTTAAATGTACTTTACTGCTTAGCTAATTGATCTAGAATCCATTCAATATTTTTATTTAATATCTTGGTTTATTTAAGGTTAACAGCTTTAAAAAAGAATTTATGTGGTGATATTATTTTTTATTTTTACTAGAGGACAAAATTCCAGAATTTTGGCATGTCACATGGGGATTGAAATATGGTCAGGTGAAAATAGCTTATTAGAGAATGGATTCGGAGAAATCTTAGCTTGAATATTGGCTCTGCTCGTGATTAATAGTGTTGCATTGGTTAAGGTAATATCCAAAGAGCATCAGTTTTCTCATGAATAAGACTTCAATAAATTTTGTAGTTTGCATGTTACAATATAGATTATGTAAGATAATGCACACAAAAAAATACTAACCACAAGGTCAATTTAAGCAAAATGTAGTAATATTTTGCAGAAAATCACAAAAAACTTAATGTGGTACAGAGATGAATTTTTATGCCTAATAACATAGAATTTTGTGATTCATTGTGATTAAGCTCAACAGAAAATTATTTTACTATGTATTTAGTATCATATGACAATCATATACATATATAACTTCAAGATGAAATATTTAGCTTATGGCTTGGGGGTCATTCACTGCTCAACATGATGGGAAAAAAGCACAATTTTGTAACTATTTTATTTATGATAAATTAAATGGAAGTCACATTTCAAATGTATGCCTCCTTCATATATAGCCAAATATTTACTATGATAAAATATTTAGATTACAGAGGCAAGATGGCATCAGTTTAGGAACGCACTCACTGACTCACTCTCTGAGGATGGCTGATTGGGGACAGGGTGCTGCCCGGGGATCTGTGCTTTGGGCGCGGGAAGCGAGAACCTTGGGGACATCTATGTGGAGACAGCTCAACGGCATGGATTGCTCAGTACAGATTCGTGAGTTTTAACCCTGCCTGCAGGGGTTAAAACAGATAGCTGAGCCCCACCTTCAGGGAAAAAGCCTGGTTTGAGCTGCAACTCCCGCCGGCAACCCGGTGAGAGGGAGCCTTCTCCGAGAGTGGGATGGTTCTGGTGAAGGGTCGAGAGGGATTTTCTTTCTGTGGATTTGGCTGCCTGGAACTCCTTGAAGCTTTCTGGAAAAAAATAGCTGGCTTGAATCAGCACCAGGCAGAAGGGACTGGCGAATCTGCTGAGGAAGTTGATTTAAGTAGCTACCCAGGGATACGCCCCAGCTCCCGGCAAAGCGGGAAGAGGGAGCATTCTCTGAGAGTGGGAGGGTTCTGACAGAAGGTGGGGAGGGGTTTCCTTTCTGTGGATTTGGCTCCCTGGACCCCCTCATAGCTTTGGGGAGCAGATAAGCCAGCTTGAAGCAATGCAAGGCTGAGGGGAGAGGGGAATCTACTGAAGAAGCCTGATTTATCCAGAATCCCAGTGACACTAAGGATTGGCTCCACAGGGGGCAGTGTACACCAATTTTATCATTCTGCTCTGACAAGCATCAGAGCTTCAGCTCCCCTGGAGAGGCAAGGAAGTGGGAAGTGCTTGATTAGATTCCCAGAGCCTAGTTAGGGTCCCCTCTGTGAAGGGGGTGGTCTAGAATAGGACTTCTTTTGTGTCCCTTATTTTGTCAAAAAAAGAAGAAGAAGAAGAAGACAGTGACTTTAAAAAATAAAAAAATGAATTTTTCTTTTTAATTTAATTTAATATCTAAAATCTGCCTCAAAACCTAAAGATAGAAACTTGCAGGGCAATTGATTGATAAACACAAGCAAGCTGAGTGGTTCCACAAGGGCGCAAGAAGGAATACTGTTTTTTCTTAGCTTTGTTTGAATGCTTGCTTGTGTGGTTGTGTGGTTTTTCTCTATTTATTTGTTGTCTCTTGCTTTTCTTTCCTCTTTCCTCTCCCCCTTCTTTTTTCTTTTTCTTTTTAAATTAGGTGCTGCTAACTTGTCTCTTCTTTGCTGTGGTTGTTTTTCAGTGATTTCCCATTCTCTGTCTATATTGATTATGTCTCCCAAGCTAACTCTTTTCCTTCCTTCATCTTTCTGCCTACTCCTTTCTGTTTTTGTTCTTACATATGACGTTTTTCCATCAGCCCACAACTTAAGGGTGTCAATTTCTATTCTATTCAGTTTTCTACATTTTAAATTAATATTAACTTTATCTTTTCATCAGTTTCTTTACTCTTTCTCTCCCTCCTCATCATTCTAGACTTCTAAATCATTACATACATTTTCCACTATTTGGTTTCCCAGTCTACTGTGGGTACTCCGCTTTTTTTCCTATTACTCTACACTGCCTACATGAGTTAAATATTCATTTCTTGGCCCCTCTTCTAACTTTTATCAATATTACTATTATACTTCTTTCTTTCTCACATCTTTCGATTCCTCTGGCCTTAATCTTTTGCCTTCAAGGGAAAAGAAAGAAGCAAGGAAATAAAATAAGAAGAAAAAGAGTCAAAGAGAAAACTTAACACACACACAGAACCATCAGCTAAATAAAACTCTAGAGCAGAGAGAGAAGTTAATCAACTGAATAAACTCACCAAGATAAAATGATGACTAGAGGGCAACAAAAAATTACAAACCACACTGAGAAACAGGAATACATGGATCAGTCCAATGAACAAACTAAAAACCAGGAAGAGATGCAGAACATCAAACAATGAATCAAAGCTTTCCAAACAAATACCATGGACCAACTTAATGAAGTGAAGGAAGAGGTTAAGGATATTAAGAAGACACTGGTAGAACACACTGAAGAAATTGTAAACATACATAAAAAGATAACGAATATGATGGTGACCAATGGCATAACCCAAGAAATAAAAAAGATGCTGGATTCACATAACAGCAGATTTGAACAGGCAGAAGAAAGAATTAGTGATATGGAAGACAATACATCGGAAATCAAAGAGATAGTAGAACAAATAGACAAAAGGATAGAAAAAAATCGAGCAGGGCTCACAAACATATGTATTATGGGCATCCCAGAAGGAGAAGAGAAGGGAAAGGGAACTGAAGGAGTGTTGAAGGAAATAATGTCTGAAAATTCCCAGCCCTATTGAGAGAGGGTTTTGCAGATCCAGGCAGCACAGCGCACCCCAAACAGTATAAATCCCAACAGGCCAACTCCAAGACATATTGTTGTCAAAATGTCTAATGCTCAAGAAAAAGAGAAAATACTCAGTGCAGCAAGAGAAAAGAAAGCCATCACATACAGGGGAAGCACAATAAGATTAAGTGCTGATTTCTCATCTGAAACCATAGAGGCAAGAAGACAGTGGTATGACATAGTCAAAGTACTAAAAGAAAACAATTTCCAGCCATGAATTCTCTATCCAGCAAAACTGGCCTTCAAAAATGATGGTGAGTCCAAAATATTCACAGATAAACAGAAATTCAAAGAGTATGCCAATAAGAAACCTGCACTTCAAGAAATACTAAAGGAAGTTCTACAAGTTGAAAGGAAACAACAAGGGAGAGAGAGTTGAAGGAGAGTTTAAAAACAACTACAAAGACAAAAACAGAAACAAAAGAACATATGACATACATTAACCCAAAGAAAATATGGCTGAAGAAAGAAATTCGTTGTGAGTAATAACCCTGACTGTAATGGATTAAATTAATGACTTAAGAGACAGAGATTGGCAGAACATAAAAGGAAATATGATCCATATATATGCTGTCTACAAAAAACTCATCTTCAGCCCAGGGATTCAAGGAAGCTTAAAGTTAATGGCTGGAAAACATTTTTACAAGCTAAAAATAGCTAAAAGAAGGCAGGAGTAGCTATTCTAAAATCAGTCAAAATAGACTTAAATGCAAAACTATTGTAAGGGGAAAAGATAAAACTATATATTAGTAAAAGGGGTAATCTCTTAAGAAGAGAGAACAATCATAAACACTTTTGCACCTAATTGGGGCGCCTCAAAATACATGAGGCAAACTCTGGAAAAACTAGGAGGAGAAATAAATGCCTCTACAATTATAGCAAGGGACTTTAATACACCATTATCATCATTAGAAAGAACATCTAGACAGAGAATCAATAAAGAAACAAAGATTCTGAACAATACATTAGAGGACCTGGACTTATTAGACACATACAGAACACGACAACGAAATACAGCAAGATTTACATTCTTCTCGAGTGCACATAGCTCATACTTCAAGATAGACCACATGCTAGGCCACAGAACAACTCTCAATGAATTCAGAAAAATTGAGAATATACAAAGTAATTTCTCTGGCCACAATGGAATTAAATGGAAATCCCTAAGGGCCAGAGAATCAGATAAGGCACAAAGATATCGAAGTTAAAGAGCACATTCTTTGACAAACAGTGGGTCAAGGAGGAAATCTCAAAAGAAATCAGTAACTACCTTGAAACTATTGAAAATGACAACACAACATGTCAAAGCATATGGGATGCAGAGAATGCTGTCCTGACAGGGAAGTTCATAGCCATAAATGTATATATTAAAAAAGAAGAAAGAGCTAAAATTGAAGACCTAAATACACTCTTGGAGTAATTGGAAAAACAACAACAACTAAACCGAAAGGAAGTAGAAATAAGGAAATAACAAAGGTTAGAGCAGACCTAAATGAAGCAGAGAATAAGAAAGCATGAGAAAAAGTAAACAAATCCAAAAGTTGGTTCTTTGAGAAGATCAATAAAATTGACAAACCCTTAGCCAGACTAACAAAGAAAAAGAGAGAACAGATGCAAATACACAAAATAAGGAATGAGCAAGGGGATAGCACTAGTGAAATCCCCAGAAATAAAGAGTATCATAAGAGGATACTTTGAAAAATTATATGCCAATAAAAATGATAATATAGAGAAAATGGACAAGTTTCTAGAAACTCACAAACAGCCTACATTGTTGAAAGAAGAAATTGATGATCTCAACAGTCCAATTACAAGTAAAGAGATACTCAGTCATCATAAACCTCCCAACTAAGAAGAACCCAGTACCAGATGGCTTCACAGCTACATTCTCCCAAACATTCCGGAAAGAGCTACCATTAATCCTGCTTAAGCTCGTCCAAAAAATAAAAGTAGAAGAACATTGCCTAACTCATTCTGTGATGCCAACATCACCCTAATACCAAAGCCAAACAAAGATACCACAAAAAAGGAAAGTTACAGATGAATTTCTCCAATGAACCTGGATGCTAAAATCCTCAACAAAATACTTGCTAATCGCATTCAGCAACATATCAAAAGGATAATACACCATCACCAAGTGGGTTTCATCCCGGATATGCAAGGATGGTTCAATATATGAAAATCAGTCAATGTATTACACTACATAAACAGATTGAAAGAAAACAATCACGTGATCATGTCTATAGATGCAGAAAAAGCAATTGACAAAATAAAGCACTCTTTCCTGATAAAAACACTGTGAAAGATAGGAATAGAAGGAAACTTTCTGAACATGATAAAGGGTACATATGAAAAACCCTAAGCTAACATCATCTTCCTTGGTGAGATCCTAAAAGCTTTCCCTCTAAGATTGGGAACAAGACAAGGATGCCCAGTATCACCACTCCTATTTAACATTGTATTAGAAGTACTTGCTAGAGCACTGAGGCAAAAAAAAGATATAAAAAGCATCCAAATTAGAAAAGAAGAAGTAAAAATCTCATTATTTGCAGACGACATGATCCCATTGAAAGCCCTGAGAAATCTTCAACAAACCTTTTAGAACATATAAAGGAGTTCAGTAATGCTGCAGGCTATAAGATGAATGCTTAAAAATTGGTTGCATTTCTTTACACCAATAAGGAGCAATCCGAGGGGGAAATTAAGAAAAAAATAACATTTAAAATAATAACTAAAAGAATCAAATACTTAGGAATAAATTTAACTAAAGATGTAAAGGACTTATATACAGAAAACTATACAACACTGTTAAAGGAAATCAAAGAAGACTTAAATAAATGGAAGAATATTCCCTGTTCATGGATAGGAAAGCTAAACATCTTCAATATGTTGATCCTACCCAAACTAATCTACAGATTTAATGCAATCCCAATAAAAATCAACACTATTTTTTTAAGGAACTGGAAAAACTAACTACAAAATATATTTGGAGAGGTAAGAGGCCCTGAATTACCAAAGACATATTTAAAAAGAAAAATGAAGTTGGAGGTATCACATTACCTGACTTAAAAACATACTACAAAGCTACAGTGCTCCAAACTGCATGGTATTGGCACAAGGATCGACATACTGAAAAATGGAACCAAATTATGAGTTCTGATATAGATCCTCACATATACAGTCATCTGATATTTGACCAGGCCACCAAGCCCAGTGATTTGGGAGAGATTGGCCTCTTTAAAAAGTGGTGTTTGGAGAACTAGATATCCATACCCAAAATAATGGGAGAGGAATACCATCTCACACCTTAAACAAACATCAACTCAAGGTAGATTCAAGATGTAAATATAAGTGCCAAAATCATAAAACCTTGGAAGATAATGTAGGGAAGCATCTACAGGAACTTGTAATAGGAAATGGTTTCATGAACTTCACACCCAAAGCATGAACAGCAAAAGAATAAATAGATGAATGGCATCCCCTCAAAATTAAAAACTTCTGCACCTCAAAGGACGTTACTAAGAAAATAAAAAGGCAGCTTACCCAATTGGAGAAAATATTTTTCAGGCATATATCTGATAGGATCCTAATATCCTGCATATATAAAGAAATCCTGCACCTCAAAAATAAAAAGACAAACAACCCATTTAAAAAATGGAGAGTCACCTGAAAAGACACTTCTCCAAGGAAGAAATACAAAAGGCAAAAAAGCACATGAAAAAATGCTCGACATCGCTGGATATTAGGGGAATGAAAATTGAAACTACAATGAGATACCGTCTTACACCCATCAGAATTGCAGGTATTAAAAAAACATCCGACTATAACTGAGGATATGGAGGAATAAGAACCCTCATCCACTGCTGTTAGGATTGTGGAATGGTCCTTCCACTATGGAGGATACTTTTGCAGTTTTTCAGAAAACTAACAATAGATCTTGCATATGATCCAGCGAAGTTACTGCTGGGTATATACCCAGAAGAATTGAAAGCAAAGACTAGAACAGATTTATGCACACCAATGTTCATAGCAGCAGTGTTCACAATTGCCAAAAGTTGGAATCAGCCCCGGTGCCCATCAGCAGATGAATGGATAATCAAAATGTGGTACATACATACAATGGAATATTACTCAGCTGTAAGAAGGAATAAAGTGCTAACACAAGGAAAAACATGGATGAAACTTGAAGACCTTATGTTAAGTGAAGCAAGCCAGGCATTGAAGGATGAACAGTATATGACGTCACTGATTTGAATTGAGGAAATTGAGCAGACTCTGAGAAGCATTGTCTGAAAGATAGGTTAACAAGGGAGACAAAGAGAAGGGTAGGTTGTGAGCCATCACCCATATGGGCATCATCTATGGTAAAGTGATAGAATATAGTTGCATAATGAAGGATAGTACAAGTGGGTAGTGATATTACTGTGTTTGGTGGTGGAGGGTTGTCAGGTGTGTAGATTAGGAAGGGTGTGTTAGAATACCCAGGACACGGGGCAGAGAGATGGGAGGGTGACTAGGTGAACATGGGATTTGTGGGTATGATGTTCAAAGTGCAGGAGTGGGAATGCTCTTATGGCAATATGACAAGGTAGTGTCACTGGTTTAGGGTGTAGATTGGGGGGCATTCAGGACAGGGTGCATCTGGAGTAGGCTTCTGGGGAATGTGTGAGTGTTCATCCTGTTATAATGTGTTGTGTCGGGGAGTGGAGGCCCACCCAGTGAGCGGGAAGGAGATGGACCCCCATCTTTGGGAGGACTGATTCACCAAGAAACAGACAGGTGGGGGTTTCTTGGAGCAAGGGTGGATCCTAATAGGGGAGGATAATCAGTGAGTCAAGATCTCTTGTTGCATGTAACTATGAATCTTGTCATCTAATGAGTCAAGACATGGGAGTGTCATGTGCCCCAGGGAGATGGGAAGGAAGGAACAGAAAAAATCAAACAAGGGGCATTTAGTGGTCATGGGAAATGTTTTTCATTACCTTACAGTAATGGACACAGAATATGGAAAATATCAAAAATTATTAAACTGTACCGTCTAAATTGTAAACTATACTGTAAACCATTGACAATGTTTAGTAGCTATGTTTCACTATCTGTATAACAGTTATAACAATGCTACCATCCACTTAAAAAGGGTTTTAATACAGGTTGAGGAAAGGGGAAGGAGGTTGGGTATATGAAAGTCTCTAGTATTTTGTGTGTGCTGTGCTGTGACCTAAAACTTCTTTGAAAACTAAATGAAAATTTGGGAGACACTGGGTAGTGAGAGGGGGAAGGTGCCATGGTACAGACTGGACACCCAATAATGCAGTGATACAAGGAAAATATATATATATTATTTTAATTTTTATTTTATTTTTGTTTTTTCCCATTTTTTGAATGTCCCAATTCTTTAATTTTATTTTATTTTTAGTTTTTTTTCCTGAGTTTCCATGTATTTCTCTCTACATTTAAGCTTATCATTATTATTTCATTTTCCTATTAATTGTATTTGGCTATTTTATGGGCTTCATTGTAAAGGAGGGTTTAGTTCACAGAAGGATTACAATACGGGCAGCAGAGGATCATTGGTGGGGGGTGTCTGGGATGGGGATTTCATGGGAGGAAGTTCACCTGAATATATATGAAAGATATATAAAAATGTTGAAATGACAAAGGGGTGGGTCATGGTCACAGTGGGTGGACAATCACTCAATAAATGAGGTAATACTGAATGCCCAGCCTGGAGAGCTCTGCCACATTCTAGAAGGGAGCAGCAACAGTCCCCCGAGTGCAGGGGCAGTGTCTGGCAAAGAAGGAGAGTCCACTGATGGGTTCTTTTTATTGATGACTAACCTTGTGTGTCTTTGCTCTTTTGGTTGAGGCTTGGCCTACTGTTTTGGGGTGCCTGAGGGTTGACACCTGGGGCCTTCCTTGTTGCTCAAGTGTGGCCTCTCTCTAAGCCAAACTCAGCATATGAATGCACTGCCTTCCCCCCCGGCGTGTGACATGACTCCCGGGGATGAGCCTCCCTGATAACGAGGGATTGATACCAGGTGCCAACTGGCAATACAACTGGAAAGGGACCTTGAATAGAGGGGGGAAAGGGTAAGGACGGACGAGTTTGTGTGGCTAAGAGACTTCAGGGAGAGTCGGGAGGTCATCCCAGAGGTAACGCTTGCACACACCTCAGTAGTATCTCATGAAACACCAAAGTGGATATCACCCCACACAGAGGGTCTCCTGAGGGCTCTGGAGACACCCAGGTTCTATATAAGGGGGGATAGCTCCAGAGATTTAGGCCTTATCATTGGGCTCTACTTTGGAATCTGTGCTCCTGAGAGTGACAGAGTTGAACTCAAATAAGTCCTTACTGCACATGGTCCATCAGTCCCTTCTATTCAAACCTATATGTGATGCTGGAGTTGTAGGTGTACTTCCAGAGACTGGATCCTCTGGCCTGCCCTTGTGCCAGCTGTAGCCTGGAATCTCGGTGGAGCTGCAACTCCTACTCTACAGATCAATGGACTTACGCAAATCACCTGGTGAGGAGACGATGATGGACAATGGCCATCCCAGGAAATGGAGAGAGCCTGCAGCTGCAGGCAGGATAATCCCATCCATTGTATCCATGGGATATAAGCCCCCTCTCACTTGGAGGTGGAGTGGACATCACCATCCCAAACTCCTCAGGATTGGGAGAAGAGCTATGGACTAGAGTGTACTTAGGTCCACTAATGGTATTAGAATAATGGTATTCTGTTGTAGACATTAGGTGATTCAAGCAATGGAAGAAATTACAGCAGTGAGGTGGAGCCAGTGGCCACTGGATGCTTTTGGGGCAGGAAAGGGAAAAGCAGTTGTAATACAGGGGCTTTTTCAGGACTTGGGAATTATCCTGAGTGACATTACAATGACAAATATAGGCCATTTTACATCAGCATATAACATGCAGAACTCTGTGGGAGAGAGTGTGGTCTACAATGTGAACTATGGTTCATGCTTAGTGGCTAAGCACCAGGATGTGTTTATCCATTGCAGGTGATGTGCCACACTAATGAAAGATGTTTAAGTGGGATGATATGGGATGTGTGGGAGTTGGGGAACATGGGAATCCCTGTGATTTTTGTGTAACATTTATGTAATCTTTGCATCTTTTAAAATATATATATATATTTAATATATTTCATATAGAAGCACTCTGCAATGACACCATGTTCATGAATTTCAACTTGATATGCCTGAAAATGTTGTTCAAACTTACTTATTATTTGTTTGCAAAGTATGAAGTTACATTTATAAATCAACTTTAATTCAGGGAAAAATAGATTAAAAACACAGTTTTAGAGGCCTTTACCACAATATTCTTCTCACAGACATGCTGATAAAGTGTAGAAATGTAATGTTGCTGAAGCTTTTGTGGTATACATTAGTCAATCTTTATAGCCATTCAAGCTAAATTAGAAATTATTATAAAATTTGTTAGTGTGTGTGATTTCAGAGACATGGGTAAAATTTATGAATTTACTCAAAAATAAGAATTTAGCCCAATTATATATTTTAACTTCTCTAAGGATCAAATAAGCTTTTTTTTTTATTCCCTAACCTTACATTCTTGAAGCTATTTATTTTATGTTTTTTAAAAAAATCCTTCATCTGCATTTGAAGGAGCCTTTCTAGGAAAATAAAGTCATGTTTTTATTCTAATTCCAAGTGATATTAAGCTGATTTGCTGATTCTCTTCTTGACAGATAAACATCAAAAATGGCAAAATCTTAGCATATTTAATGTCATGAATAAAAATTGGTTGTATATCACTGAATGCAGCACAGCCTAATGCATGACAAAGCTTTCATTCCATTAAAAACTGGAAAATATAAGAGCCGACTAATTAAGAACGGTCTATGGCAAGCTGAAGAAAGAAAAATTGCTACTATGTTTACATTTCACTCGTAAATATAGTGGATTTTGGATTTTATTGTGGCCATTCACTGAAGTTTTCAGTCCATATACAAATGCTTCTGTAATGTTTTCCTTATTATTATTTTTGTCATACAGGAAGCTCAGGAATGTATGTGAATTTAAGGGGAAAATGCTAAATCTTAGAAATAGCAACTGCTAAGGCTTAACTTTGGTTGGTGTTAATTATTAGTTCTGTCTCTTTTGACAGGAAAGGACTGACTTTGGCAGCACATAAAATAAAGTTAGACCTAGCCTGGGATTCATTGCTACTGCTCAGTTTATTGAATCATTGCCTATGGAATTTGCATTAATATTCTTACTTTTGGCCAATTTTGCAGCTATTGTTCCCTTTTTAATGGCATACGAGGTACATCTACCTACAGAACACCCTCAGCTGCTCTTTCATCACTGCACCTGAACGACTACTGGAATGGGATCCATGCAAGGAAAGAGCACAACCTGGTTGGTTGTGAAAAGAAAGCCCTGTCAAAAAGGTGAAATGTAAGTATAACTTATCACATTTTTAAGTCACCTGGAAACAATTTAAGTGAAATAATTTTTACATAGTTAATCATTTAAATTTAATAAAATCTTGTGATGTGAATGTGATTGCTCCCATTTTATAATTAAAGCCATTAACAAGAGGCATTTCATGCACATTATAGCATATTTAGAAATAGCACTCAAGTTTGTACATTCCACTATATCATTTTTGGGTAAAAAATGACAATATTCTTAAGTCTTTGTGAATTATAATATGATATAATATGATAACAGGTGGTAGAAAATTTAACATAAAATTGGCTAGGAAAGGAACCACATAAATTGGCAAGTTCTTTTTACATGCCTCATTTAGCCAAAAAGTTTATGAAGCTACTTCTTCATTTATTTTATACAGAGAAGTACATTCACTTCAACCGAACTTTTTTGTCATTGACTACCTCATCACTGCCTAGGATATCATTTTCTCTTCCAAGAAACAAACAGGATGAAGTAATTGGGTGAACTCTCTTTCATGAGATATTGCCTGGGGCACCTATAAAATTTAATTGAAATGTCAGGGTTTCAATCAGATTTGGAATCAAATGATATTCCTTTGAAGAACGGGACTGGAGTCATTATGTTTATATAGATGGGCTTCACAGATAATATTGAGCTGAAAGTCTCCCTGTTTTTCTTATTTCTGGCAATCTATCTTTTTACTTTGATAGCAAATTTGGGACTGGTTTTATTGGTCATTCAGGATTCCCGGCTCCACAACTCCATGTACTATTTTCTGAGTGTGTTGTCATTATTGGATGCCTGCTATTCTTCAGCTGTCACCTCCAAAATGTTGGTGAATTTCTTGGCAAATGATAAAACCATTTCATTTCTTAACTGTGCAGCACAGATGCTTCTCTTTGTTACTTTTGGGACTAGAGAGAGTTTTCTCTTGGCTGCAATGGCTTATGATTGCTATGTAGCAATCTGCAATCCACTGCTTTATTCAGTTAACATTTCACCCTGAGTCTATGTGTCACTCATCACCGCTTCCTGTGTTGGTGGCATTTTGAATGCCACTTTACACACTGGGGCCACTTTTAGGCTATCCTTCTGTGCATCAAATGAAATCAAACATGTCTTTTGTGAAATCCCTCCACTCCTAGCTATTTCTTGTTCTGATACTCACATCAACCAGCTTCCACTCTTCTGTTTTGTGAGCTTTATTGAGTTATCTAGTATCTTAATTATCTTGATCTCCTATGGTTTCATTCTGATTGCCATTCTGAAGATGCATTCTGCTGAAGGGAGGCGGAAAGTCTTTTCCACATGTGGCTCTCACCTAACTGGAGTGTCAATTTATCATTGGACAATCCTCTTCCTGTATGTGAGGCCAAGTTCCAGCTACACTTTAGACCAGGATATGATAGTATCTATATTTTATATCATTGTGATTCCCATGCTGAATCCCATCATCTACAGTTTGAGGAACAAAGTTGTTAAAAAGGCAATGTAAAGATTGTTTGAGAAAAATTGGTCCTTTATTAAAGTGCATGTTTAGCATTGAGTCAAACAGAAAAGCATGTTGGTGATGAGTCCATACCTCTGTTGTCAGAACAAGGGAAGAAAACCACTTGTTCTTAGTTAATACTCTTGTAGGGTCCTAGACTTTCCAAAGAAAACATTGATTACCCCATTAATGCAACATTTAATGAATGTAGACAAATTGTCTCAAATATATGCTTATGCTTTGTTCAAATTGATCCATATTAAACATTCATTTAGAAACTTACATTGATATTATTAATCTTTGTGTAATTTGATTTTCAATAACTATAATCAGATGTCATATCCTCAGGATTTGATGGCAAGATATAAATTCACATTGTTTACAGTAAGTTAGGCTTTCATGTCCAAAGTTAGTCATCTCCTTTGGACATGACTTTTGTAATGTTTGGATCAACACCATAGTTTTTCACTCCATTATTTACTTCCTGCTATTCAATCAGAGGAATTGATTTGATCCATTCTGAAATTCCAACATATATTGAGATTATATGGCAATCTTTATTGAGTGTATAATTAAGGTCCTGGAAAACAAATTAAAGTAAAGCATAAAGAATAATTTAAAACTGGCTACTAACACACTTGTTTGAAGATCTCAAAAGCTAACTTAACTTTGGTAACTTCTCTGATATTAGATCCTTTCTCAGTTCCTATCACTGCTTTTTTCTCTATCTATGAGAAATGATGTTGCATTTACCATCATTCCTAAATTTTTACAGCTGAACAAATCCTTGACAAATGGTTTCACATGACCTCAACTCACATCTGCCTCTTCCTTATTTATTCTGAATTATTTATTTTTTGTTCTGAGATTTGTTTATTTGAAGATATGTTAAGACTGGAAATTTAATTTTCTTGCAATGAATTTCACTCTATTCCCAACAGGGATGCTTTTCTTATGCCTCCATGATATCAATTGCATCAGAACAAAGTATCAAAGAGT
Source organism: Cabassous unicinctus (assembly GCA_029593785.1). Classification (NCBI taxonomy): domain Eukaryota; kingdom Metazoa; phylum Chordata; class Mammalia; order Cingulata; family Chlamyphoridae; genus Cabassous; species Cabassous unicinctus. Next base: position 13,680 of record JAQZBX010015976.1, on the reverse strand, counting down.
TTATTATTTATTAAGTATGAACTTGTAAACCAACCAATGATTTTCATAACTTCATTTTCCAGTCTATTATGCATATAGAATTCATACATCTCTATTGAATCAAGCTCAAGTTTGATAGCAGAGTTTGCCATAAATATATTCTCAAATTTCTTCACAAAAACCAATACCAAACAAATTTTAAGAGACGCAACACTAACTATGACATGGGCAACGAGTTGTCTTATGAAGAAATTAAGCTGCCTGAAACCACAGCATCTTAAAATTTATTTTCCTGACTATGATCTCCTGAGATGATTTTTTGGAATAAAGAAAAAGCTACTTCAAATGTATTTCTAAATATCCATCACTAAATATCAATAATTTTAAACATTGTCAAAAATCTATTGATGAGAGATGTGAAAGTCTATTTCTGAGCTCTAAGTTCAATTCCGTTGGTCAATATGTCTATCTTTATGCTAGTTATATCTCTCTTTATGCCAGTACCTTGCTTTTATTTTAATCCAATTTAGTTTTATAATGTGCTTTAAAGTCTAAGGGTTTTTGGTTATTCAGGGCTCATAACCCTTCCAAATAAATTTGATAACTGGCTTTTCCATTTCTGAAAAGAAGGCTTTTGGAATTTTTATAAGACTTACATTGACTCTGTCAATCAATTTATGTAAAATTCACATCTTAACAATATTTGGTCTTCCAGCCCATGAACATTGAATGTCCTTCCATTCATTTATGTCATCTTTGATTTATTTTAGCACTGTTTTGTAGTTTTCTGAATACAGGTCCTTTACATGCTTGGTTAAGTTTATTCCTAAATATTTCACTCTTTTCATTGCAATTGGAAATGCAATTTTTTCCTGATTTCTTCCTCTGATTGCTCGTTACTATGTTATATAAACACTACTGAATTTTGCATGTTAATCTTCTATTCTGTTACTTTGCTGAACTTGTTTATTAGGTCTGTTAGCTTTGTTTTACATTTTGCAGGACTTTATATATATATAGGATCATGTCATCTACAAATATAGAAAATTTTACTTCTTCCTTTCCAATTTGGATGTCATTTGCTTTTTACCTTTTCTAAGTGCTCTGGCAAGAACTTCTATCACAATCTTGAATAAGAATAGTGACAGTGGGCATCCTTGTGTTATTTCAGATATTAGCGGGAAAGCTTTTAGCTTTTCACCATTGAGTATGATGTTAGCTTTGGGTTTTTCATACATGCCCATTATCATGTTGAGGATGTTTCCTTCGATTCCTATCTTTTGAGTGTTTTTTATCAAGAAAGGATGCTGAAATTTGTTGGATGCCTTTTCTGTGTTCATAGAGAGGATCATATATATATATTTTCCTTTTATCTGTTAATGTCATGTACTATATTAATTGATTTTCTTGTGTTGAACCACCTTTGCATACCTGAGATAAAGCCTATTTGATCAGGGTGTATAATTCATTTGATATGTTTTTGAATTTAATTGATATATATTTTGTTGAGGATTTTTCATCCAAGGTCATTGAAGAGATTGGTCAGAAATTTTCTTTTCATGTAATATCTTTATGTAGTTTTGGTATTAGGGTGATACAGCATCATAGAATCAGTTTGGTAATGTTCCTGCTTTTTCAATTTTTGGAAGAGTTTCAGTAGGGTTGATATTAGCTCTTTTTGGAATTATTGGTAGAATTCACCTGTAAAGCCATCTGGTCCTGGGCTTTTCTTGGTTGGGAGGTTTTTGATGTCAGATTCAATCAAGTTACTTGTCATTGGTCTATTGAATTCTTCTGTGTCTTCTTTCATCAATGTAGGTTGTACAAGTGTTTCTAGATCTTAAATTTCATCTAAATTTTGTTATGGTTCATGAAAAAATATTTTTAAAAATACTCTTAACTATGGTTCATCGTTTGCATTAGTTGTATTTTCCCCATATACCACCCTATTATTAACACTGTGTACTAGTAGTATGTTTGTTGTGGTTCATGGAAGAACATTGTTTTTTTTTTTCTGTACTATTAACCACAGTCATCATTCACAACCAGGTTCACTATGTTATACCTTCCCAAGTATATCCTTTAGCTTTCCTTCATTGACATATATGAGCCTGAACTTCCCTTTTCAACCACAATCACATCCATGAATCAGTTTGTTAATTATATTCTCAATAATACGTTACCATCACTTCTAAACATTTCCAAACATTTCCAATCAATCTTATGAACTGTGGTGGAGAGTTTGGCAGTTCCTCAGGAAGGTAAGTATAGAATTTCCATATCATCTGGCAATCCCATTACTAAGTATATACTCAGATGAATTGAAAGCAAGGAGACAGACAGATAAATGCACACCAATGAACATAGTGTTATCATTCACAATTGCCAAAAGGTGGAAGCAACCCTGGTGTCCATCAGCAGATAAATGAGAAAAGAGTACGTGGTATATATATATGACAGAATATTATTCAGCTGTAAATAGGAATGAAGACCTGATGCATGTGACAACATGGATGAACCTTAATGACCTTATGCTGAGTAAAATAAGCCAGACACTAAAGGACAGATATTGCTTGATCTCACTGAGAGTGAGCAGTCTCATGGAGTTAGAGTCTAGAAGATAGGTTACCAGGAGATTGAAGGAAAATAGAGATTGGTGAGTTGATGTTTAATATGTGCAGAATTTATAATTAAGTTGATTATAATGGTTCCAAAATGAAGAGAGCTCATGGTGATGCAATGAAATGAGAAATTAATAGTGCTGAAGTGTGAGTATGAACATGGTTGAAAGGGGATATTTTGCACTGTATATGATGCTAGAACAAAAGCTAAGGGATAAAACAGGTCGCTGTATAAATCAGTGAACTCTCTATTGAAGACTGTGGTTAAAAATACAAATATAAGAATGTTCTTTCAGGATCTATAACAAAGTCACCTTACTAGTATACATCACCAATGCCACCATGCCTGGAAGTCTGCTTCTCAGGGACTAAGTCCTAAATTTGAGGACAATACCACCATCAGCCGCCTCAGTTTTCATGACTACCTGAGAGACTCATGGTACAGTCTCTTCTCCCAGCCCTGGAATTTTACACCAGAGTGCACCACAGAGCTTGGCAGAGCTACAAACTGATATAAGAATTTGTCATGGGAAATATTAAGATGATTGCCCTTTCAATAGACAATTGGAAGGCCATCTTGCCTAGAGCAAGGATATAAATGTGTACAATGGTGATATGCCAACAGAAACATTACCTTTTCCCATCATAAATAATAAGAATTGGAACATTGTCATTCTATTGAGACTATTGGATCCAGCAGAGAACAAAAAGGGCATGCCTGTGACAGGTTATTTGGTGTTTATTTTTTATCCTGTTAAGAAACTGAAGCTCTCTATCTTCTTCCAGCTACCACTGAAAGGAACTTTAATGAGATCTTCACAGTAGTTATCTCTCTCCAGTTGATGGCAGAAAACTACCCCAGTTGATTAGAAGGATGGAGACTGTGTGATGGTCCTTCCTACCATCCGTGAAAAGGATGCCAAAAACTTTTCCCTAAAGGCATCTTCACCATAGAGCTCTCATCTAGTGAGAAATACCTCTGCTATAGTCCCCAGGCTTAATTCTTTCCGGGAAGTTTGTGCTGAAGCTGCTCGCTTAGACCAATGAGCCAGAGCATGCCATCTGCCAATCATGTTTTCCTCCAGCAATTCCATAAAAATTTCCTACTGTGATCACAGCCAATGATTTAGGTTGCTATATTACCTGTTGCTTGGGTTTCTTTACTCTGTGCCTTCACCAGTTTTCTATTCTGTTCATATATTTCTATACTTTGTTGGCTCTCTATAAAATATATTCTCTATTTGGGACTGGAATCTAATTCCAGGGTTTGTGTTCAACAAGTCTAAGTATCATTGATGCTTGAGAAAGCCTGTTTTGCTCCAACATAGAATGGCTCAGCTTTGTATAAATAGCTGTTCTGATCAAATCCTCTATTCTGTTAGCCATTTTGGGGCATAATAGAACTTGAGATTCAAGTTTCTTGGTAAATGCCAAAGTATATAACCCAAGAACTTTGAGTAAACCAGATATTCTTCAACATTCAGTGTTCTAACCACATCTGGGGGGAAAAAGTTTTCTATTCTGTACTTTTCCAAATGAAGTAGGAAGATTGAGAGGAAAGATTTTTTAAAACTATGTGCTATAAAGAAGAGAAACTTTTGCAATGAATTTCTATCAAAACAGGGAAACATATGAACAAAAAAGTCACCCCTTAACTAACAGGGAGGTATACCAGAAAGTGGAAGCTTGTATAACATGTGTCATGTGCCCGTCACACAGAGTATTTCTCTGAATCAATTTGCTCTAAAATGTGATAAACATAAAAGAGCACACCTTGGTTATTGAAAAAAGGATGACTTAAAATGTTTTATTACAAAACTGTTCTTCCAGTGGGTGGATATTTTCTGAATTTTGATGTTTTGGATGGTGTTGCAGTTTGGTATTATTTATGAATTCTAAAAATAAATATTTGATTGTGTTTGTTAACTGGTCTGTTCCTCTGTGCATATTAGATTGTCTCAGATTCAGAGGTTTCACTTTTACTTTAATATATCAATATTAGGGCTTTTATTTGAAGATGTCATTAGGACATGCAGGGTTGAGTCCCCAACTCCTTAGTGGGGATAAAGCAGACTCTCACACAGCAGTAAATAGAAGGAGAAGAACACAGAGAGTTGAGTTTTGGAAGCTGGAGCCCCAGGGAGAGAGTGAAGCCATTCACCTGATATTTTGCAGCTGAAGGAACCAGAATACTGAGCAGCTGACCTCTGGAAAGAGATGAGCCTTTCTACCTACAACTGAGATTGTGAGAGGCTAAGTCCATGGAACATTAAGAGGAAGAGAAAGACTGAACTCTCACAGACATCACCTGCCATATTGGATCAACATTTGGTAAATGACTTTGAGTGAGAAAGTACCTTATATGGTACCTTAAGTTGGACTTTTTAGGACCTTGTGACTGTAAGCTTCTACCCCAAATAAATGCCTCCCATAAAAGCCAAAAGAATTCTTGTACTTTGCATCAGCAGCCCTTTGGCTGACAAATACAGATGGATTAGCAAATAAAATCCTTTGCTAAAAAAGAAAACAAACAAACAAAAAACAAAACAACAAAAAAAAAACAGGCCAATATGCCAAGCTCTCTATCTTAATGCGTGTACTTATGAAACTTATTCATTTAAAAATGAAATTTAGCCTATTATTTTTAGCTGTTCAGAATTCCTTTTTTGTAATTTTAAAATAAATAGAAAAATAGATTGAAAGAAATTACAAATTTTAAACAAGAGTTCAAAGCCAGGTTAGATTTAATATAATCAATTATAAAAAATAGATAGCATAGCAACACATATTTTTAAATATAAATAATAATTAAAATATAATAAAAATTAACTGTAACAATTCTATTTTTATATTACAGCTCTATTGGACATAATAATCTCTAAGAATGAAATAAATTATTGGTTTAGTCATTTAATTTCCCCTTAAGCCATAATTCTTTCTAGATAATCAAATTTCTATTTGGGAATTCTTCACATCTTATTGGAATGAATTACAGCAGATAACAATTTACCAACTGATAGTTTTATGAGGCAGAAAAATTCAAAATCTTGTTCAATAGTAGTCATGCTAAATTATTATTGATATAGATAGATTAATTTAATTAAAGAGTATAAATAAGAAAGGGTTAAAGAAAAATGAAGTATTCAAAAATATATCTCTTCTCCAGCCCTCCTCAATTAAAAGCAAGTGTTTATTTTGTATGAAAAAAGATTACAGAATACTGATCACAGGAACAATTTGCCAGTTGCACTGAGGGCTTATTGTTCATATACTATAATTTTGTTATTTTACATTTATCTGGTCTACACCAGCTCTCTTTTTGGTTAATATTTGCAAGGAATACATTTTTCCAATCCTTCACTTTTAACGTGGTTATGGACTTACACCTGAGTTGGGTCTCTTGCAGACAACATGTCGACAGCTTATATATTTTTTTACATTCTATCAATCTATGTCTTTTAATGGGGGAATTCAATAAATTTACAGTGTTAGTACTATAAAAGCATTACTTTCTTCATGTATTTTGTGCTTCGCCCCTCTGTTGTCATATCATTCTAGTTTGTCTTTTTACCCTTTAGTTTACCCTTCCTAATAATTTTCATTTATAAACTCTTCTCCAAATCTCTTGCCCTTGTCTTTTTCCATTCATGCTGCAGCACTACCTTTAGTATCTCTTGCAAATCTGGTCTTTTGATAACATATTCTATCAGGTTTGTTTGTCTATGAAGACATTGAACTCACCCTCATTTTTGAAGCTACACAATTCTTGGGTGTCAGTTTTTGCTCTTTTAGTATCTTAAATACATCGTTCCACTTTCTTCTCTCCTCCATGGTTTCTGATGAAAGGTCAACACTTAATCGTATTGATTTTAGCTTGTTTGTGATGCTTTGCTTTTCTCTTGCTGCTTTCAGAATCCTCATCACTGATATTTGTCATTCTGAATAGTAAGTGCTTCAGGGTAGATCTATTCAGATTTTTTCTGTTTGTGGTGCATTGTCCCTCTTGGATATTGATATTTATGTCCTTTATAAGGGTTGGGAAATATTCAGTCATTATTTCCTCCTATATTCTTTCTGCCCCTTTTCCATTACCTTCTCCTTCTGGGACACCAATAATGAGAATGTTTGTGTGTTTTGCATTGTCATTCATTTCCCTGATATCCTTTACCATTTTTCCATTCTCTTCTTTTTCTGTTCTTCTGTCTTTTCCAGTTCAGATATTCTGTCTTCAAATCACTAATTCTGTCTTCAGGTAATTCAATCTGCTCTTATATGCCTCTAATGTAGTTTCAATCTCATCCATCGTATCTTTCATTCCCATAAGTTCTGTTACTTTTCTAGGCAGGCTTTCAAATTGTTCTTTATGCTTGCCCCATGTCTTCTTAATGCCCTTTACATCTGTAGTCATATTTTCTTTAAATTCTTTGAAGTGACTTAGGAACATTGTGTGATTATCACTGATTAATTGTCTTAAATACTGTATCTCTTCAGGATATTTGGTTTGTTCTTTTGGCTGGGCTCTCTCTTCCTGTTTCCTGGTATGGACTGTAATTTTTAGTTGATATTAAGTATCTGAATATTACTCTGATGACTAATTTCTCTCTCTTGCCTATTGTTGTTGTTGTTGTTTTCTCAGCTCTTCTTTGATATTTGGTTCAACTTATTCTCAGTCTTTAAAATAACCAGCTTAAGTTTTCAAAATCAGGATAGGGACTCAGTAGTGGGACACAGATTTTCTCCTAGGTGTTAGACACAGAAAGCATGAAGTTTTTGCCCATGCAATTTCTAGACAGCCCAGCAGATGGCACTAGTCAGCACACCGTTCCACAGAGGTGTTTCAGTCTCAGCTTTCCTGTGTTCCTGTGTTGTATCTCCAGATAAGAGATTCAAAGATTCCTCTGCTGGCTGAATTCATTGAAATAAAGCACCCTGACCTCCTTTCCATTTTCCGTTGAAACAGTTGACAGGGAGGAAGATGTCTGCTCCCTTTTCAGTTGGCTGTTGTGAGCCAGGGGTTTTACCTCACCTTAATATCTTGTGGGTGGAAAAGATGAGCCCTCCCCAGCCATCATGGGGGCTTAGTAACTCATGCTTGTCATTTCAACTTCTTCGTCTTTCTGTCCCTCAACCTACTGGAAGTTGTGTACTACTGTCCTGGTCTGCTGACCCCCAAATCAGGTCCCTCAGACAGCTTTTAATTTTAATTAATGCTTCAGAATTACCTCCTGAAAACCTTTTTATTACTCAAATGTGGCCTTTCTCTAAGCCAAAGACAGCATGTGTGCTTACTACCTTTCCCCTGATGTGAGACATGACTCCCTAGGATGATTCTCTCTGGCACTGAGGAATTATTGCTGAGTGCTAACCAGTGATACATTTGAAAAAAAGAGTTTGACCAAAAGGGGGAAAAATTCAATAAAGAAAAGATTTTATGGGTAAGAGATTGCAAGTTTGGGGTCATTTTGGAGGTTATGCTTATCTAGGTCTCAAGCAGATTTTACTAACAAGCGTAGTAAACAAAGCCTCAAACAAGAGTGCTCCTGAGGGCTCTAGGGAGATCCAGATACTAAAAGCAAGTCACATAGTCTCATGAAATCTATACCCTCTCAGTGGACCTGATTTGGGAATTTATGATGACCTATTTCCTCAATATAAGATAGTTATACTCGTTTATAATTCCTGTACTCATGATTCTTTTACTCCTTTCATTTAAACATGTAATTCTCAATATATCTGTTAAATATATCTCTCAGATACATAAATCTTTGGGTTGTTCATATGCTGAATGAGCACTGAATCCCAGCAGAGTTGCAGCCAACTCCTACTCTCCAGTTCTTCTGACTTGCCCTAGAAAAGTGACAGAATGATGGTGATGGACAAGTTCCATCTCAAAACACAAGGAGTATCTATAACTGCAAGCTAAACAATTCTTTCCATCTGCCTCATAATATCTAAGTCACTTCACAGCCTGAACCTGTCAGAGTGGGCATCATCCCAAATCCCTCAAGATTGAGGAATGAAGAAATATAAGGGTATAGTGTAACCACAGACAAAGGAGATTTACTATTATTGTAGTTATAATCTTGCATTAAAAGAAGATCTTGTAACATTCATAAAAAGATAGTAGTTGCCAGATGTTCAGAAGGGAGGGGGAGGAATCAATAGGTGGAATACAGGGCTTTTTTAGGGCAGGGAAATTATTGATATGGTACTGCAATGATTGACACATGGCATTATACATTTGCCAAAGCCTAGAAAACTGCATAGCACAAAGTGTGAACCAAATTATAGAGGTTGGTTAGAAGCAATGCTTCATTATTGGTTCATCAATTGGAACAAATGTACCATACTAATGTAAGCTGTGAATGATAGTGAAAATCATGTGTCTGGGTGTTGGGGGAGCATATGGGTATTCCCTATATTTTGATGTAATTTTTCTGTAAAATAACAATTCTTTTAAAAATTAAAGTATATTATTACAAAAAATTACTGAACCAACTCTAAGGGTCAATAATGGGGGTATAAGAGTTATGAAATTTTTCTTTTGGTACATGAAAATGTTCTAAAATTGATTGTGGTGATAAATGCACAACTCTGTTATTACACTGAGAGCCATTGATTGTACGCTTTAGATGGATACTATAATATGTGAATAAAATTGTTTTAAAAAATTGTTAAACTACAAAATCCTAACTTCTAATGAGCCAACCTGAAAGATAAGGATGGAAAAATCCAAGAAATTGAATATCAAGTAAGGTCAAGCAACTCAAATAAGAGATGAGACAAATGAACAATTTCACCTTTGACAAAGGTTGGGAGAAATATTTTTCCAGTAGGCTAGAAGGTAGGAATAATAAAAATAACTTTTACTGAAATGTTAAAGCCAAGTCTAAGGTAGAGTGCCACTTGGAAAAACAGGGAGCCACAAATTAAAGGGTTTACATTCACTCTCAATATCTTCTCTGCTGATATCTACCAAGTGCTCATTAGAAAGACTGGTGCAGTCTGGGATATCTTCAGATAAGATCACTGTGTAACCTGTGAAATACCAAATATCCCCCTAATCCTTTCATACTAGATTAGGAACTGCTTTTTCTTTATCAATTATAGCTTTATACTTACATTAGTCTGCCTAATGAGAGATAAAATTTATTGAAATGCTCAATTATAGAATTGCTCCTGCTATCTGACAACATCCAAATGAATGCTCTTCATACCCTCTTCCTAGCTACACAACCAGCAACTAAGTCTTATTATAGATTCTTTCTAAAATACTCTTAGAAATGGTGTATTTTCCCATGGCATGTTGCCTTGCTAACTGCCATGAATAATAAAATCAAATTGTTCAACCACAAGCATTCTTGGTGGTTTTTGGTGAAAGAACATTGACTATTGCTAGGTTAGAGATCTAGTAGAGAAGATAGACAGTATGATCAGATACAGTGAGAAACTTCATGATGGGAATGGAGTCTATTAGGTATTGTCCAATGAAATACTAGAAATAGAACATTTATAAAGCACATGCACAACATGTGCAATATAAGAAACAAAAAATTCCATCAACAGTATCATCAGTAGCGTCAGTACAGATGAGGAAAGAATCAGTGAACTTGATAAGCCCAGGAGAATTAGAGAAACAGGAAATAACCTGAAAGAAAAAATAAAGTAGAGGAAAAACCGTCTAGGATACTGAGACAATATCAAATGTTATAATATATATATATAAATGTTCTACCACAAAAATTGAAAGTGAGTACATAAGAAGAAATACAAATTTCTAAAAATAAGGAAAGACATCAAACTTCAAGTCCATGAATGGTGAAGGACCCCAGGAAGATTAAATCCAAACAACAAATCAAACAACAAGCAAAATCCACCTACTTAGACTCTTTTTTCAGGTTTTTCATTAATCATTATTTAAATAGTTGAACCTTAAAAAACATAGAACTTTAACATAGCAATATGAACAAAAGGATTTTGAATGTAGTTAAAAGGGGAAGTTTTAGTTTGCATTTATATATTACTATAATAAAATTAAAAGAAAAACACAACATGAGTGTACAACACAATCAATCTTAATGTAACCAATTGTGTTAATAACACAATTTAAAAAGTGTTCTTTCTTCAATTGTAACTAAGTACCACACTAAGACAAGATTTTATAATAGAGAGGGTACATTTGGAACTCTGAATGTTATGTATTATTTGTCTGTAAATGAATAAAAACATATCTAATATATAGAAAGTAAGAAAGATAAAGAATGAAGGAAGGAAGGAAGGAAGGAAGGAAGGAAGGAGGGAGGGAGGGAAAAATAAAAATGTTTTTGGAACACTGGGCAATTAAATAAATTACTCCTGACCACATCTTGAAAACAGTATAATTGCTATGATATAAGTAAGGGAATAAGTGGTAAAATACAAATAGTCTAGAGTTTTCATATTGCACAAAAGTTATATTACATTTATTTAATAACATCATAAATGCTTTCTATAATATATTATAAAAGAAAAGGGTAGTCCGAATTTAATTAAAATGAACTTTTTCTGTACTTATTATAGTCTTAAAAATTATAGAATCTGTTGATCATAGTTGCCAACACAAACCAACAAGATACAATGTCTAACATAGAAATATACAGAAATGAAATCAAGGCAAACACAGTAAAAAAGACCCAGAAAATGTAAAGAGCACATATATATAAGAATAGCTGCAATGAATGTATAAGATGAGAGATTAGACAAAAAGTATATTAGCAGAGAACAAATGTTACCAAAGACATCCCTAATTACAAACAAAACAAAGAGGGATTACAATAAGTACAAATTGTAGACAATGGAGATTTCAATTTAAAAATAATTCAGAATGAGGTACCTTATATGGTATTATATACAGTAAGTTAAAATTTTCAAAGAAATTAAGCATTTAAGGGAAAAATATTTGGATAAATTAATAGTTATGAACTACTAAATGATTTTACTCCCGAAACAGAGATTGAAATTCATTTTAATCATTGAAAACTCGTTCAGAAAATTAACCAAATATGAATATGCAGAGAAAATTTCATTATTAAATTTTTTATTAAATATATTAAAAATACGAATCACCTCAATGCAAATAATGTACCTATTGCAAATGTTTGCATAATGGAAATAATCCACTTTTTTGACAATGAAAAACATACTTTCTTCAATAAACTTAGAATATCAGAGAAAACTAAAAGTGCAATTACAGATTAAGTGGAGGAAATTTTAAAGGAAATTTTAACAACCTACTAGACTAAATTTTATGTATCACTACATTATTTGGACTAATTAATGATTCTTAGCTTTACAATGTTTTTCTATTAAAAATTTGAAAACTAATGAGAAAAATTAAGTCAAGAATTTATTTTCAAATAACACTATTAATTATAGAAATCAGGAGAATTGCAATGAGCTTTTAATCACACTAATTTAAACAGAGAAATACTAATTGATGAAGCTTGTTACATATCACAGAATGGTAAAGGTTTTAAAATGTTATCAGATAGACAAAAAGAGATATTACTTCATGCAAATGTTTAACCTGATGAAGTTACCAAGCTTCAGAGTTTAAAACACTGCAAAATGAGATTCTTGATTTTGCTTATATACCCCGAAATCATTCATCTCCCAAGTTAAATGAATGACAAAGGAATTACCAAAGGTTATAGTGATAAGTGGAAACTGAGTGCTACAAGGAGAAATAGAAAAGTACAAAAAAATTGTATATTTAAGTAATATACACATACACAATGTAAGATTAGGTCATCAAAAATGGTTAGGGTATTTCTTTTTCTTTAACATTTGAATATATCCAAATTTTCCTTATGTTAACATATACTTTTTTCTATAACTTAATTTTATCATAATATTTTATGTGGTTTAAGACAAAATATTTGAAGTACTGTATTCATGTGTTCTTTTTAGCTATTTGTTAATCAATACAATCAACCAAAAGCACTTATAAAACACCAGTGAATTTTTCTTAGCAAAAGCCACCGTATATTAAAAATTTTCCAATAATGTAAGTATTTTGATTATAATGGCCATGATTTATTAGTCCTGCATTAAACTCTTTCTGTTCCTCATCTGATTTAATCTTTAAAATAATGAAATTGACTTAAAATGGTTATTTTTCTTATACAATTGAATAAAATTATATTTAAAGTTTCACTATCTTACTTAGTGTCATACAGTTAAAAAACTGGCTGAACTGAAATTTAAACCCTGGAACGTTCACTTCCAAGAAGCATTTTTTAAACCACTTCTGTAAAGAGTTAGTGGAATGACTATGAAAGTGTTCTTCATATTAGAATTCTGTGAATTTTGAGCATGCGTGGGGATTTAATTTTATACATTGAAAGATATCACCACACTTTTTTTACTTTCTTTCCCTTTAAACACATATATTCAGACCATGTATTTAACAAACATTTCATGACTTCCAATTACTATGTAGATTACCTAAAACATACACTTGGCAATGTTCCAGATCATGTGTGGTTAGGTAGAAGATGGTTCAAAATCCCTGTAGTTTCTTAGTAATATTTGGGTAATCTAGGCACCTTTATAAATTGTATACATATATATATAACAAATAACATTTATGTAAACAAATGCACATATATGCATATGTATTATATATCATTTTACAAATAAAAAAAAAAGCAAAAAATAAATAAATAAATAAAAGATATTGTAAGGTTAGGTTAGATTTAATATAATCCATGATAAGAAAGAGATAGTATGGCAACAAACATTTATAAAGGAAAATAATTAATCTAATATAATGGAAACAAATCATAACAAAATTCTAATTATTATATTTGAACTTGAAATATCAGACATAATAATCTCTAAGAATGAAATAAATTTTTGTTTTAGATAAAAAAAAAAAAAAAGAAATGCAAACTATAGAATTTTGTAGTATTTAGAGAAGGACCAAGTAAGTACCCAATAAGAAAGAAAAGATGAGCTTAAATAGTCTGTGTCATTGTCATTTCAATTGCCTGGATTCTTATCTATGTCTTCTGCATGACTCTAATGAAAGCATTTTTCA
>JAQZBX010015975.1:0-31538 GCA_029593785.1 Cabassous unicinctus | reverse complement strand
AGTGCAATAAGCAAAGAGATGGGGGAGCCATCTCAGGAGGGGAAAACAAATGAAACCGGTGGTGGTGAAGGTCTGGAGGTCCTGGTGAACAAACCCTATGAGAAGGACCATGAGCAAGGCCAGTACACACACAAGATCCACCACCTACAAAGAAACGGGCCCATGTTTGAATGCTGGCCCCAGAGGGAGTCCTGAATATACATGAAAAAGCATAGAATGCTTACCCTTACTGCAGAACTGTTATTACAAATGAATACATGGAAGATTTTCTGATTAAATTTGAAACCTGGCCTAAACCAGGTCATGGCACCAAGGAGAAGGTGTATAAACTGAAGCCTGAGACATGAAAACATGTGGAAGCAATATATGTAAACATTGCAGACCAGAACCAGGTACTTAGCAAGGATTACCAGGCAGAAGAAGATCCAGGAAGTTTTAAACCTGTCAAAACAGAACAAGGGCCCTTAGGCCCCAACTGGAAGCAAGAACTTGTAAATCAGAAAGACTGCCCATACATGTGTGCATACAAAATGGTTGCCATCAAGTTTAACTGGTGAGGCTTGCAAAACAAAGTGGAAAACTTTATACATAAGCAAGAGAGGCAAATGTTTACACACTTACACAGGTTCTGTTGGCTCTTCATCAGAGGTAGCATCTTTCAGGGGCTGGAAAAGTGTTTCTTCCCAGGTACTAGGGCCAGGATGAGATTGTTTCATGCTGTCATTCTTCCCCAAACCACTTCTGTCCATTGGCTCCCCAGGGTTGGTCACCAGTGCCTGGTAAACTCCAGACTTGCTGTTATTCCAGGAGCTCACAGTGATCTTGGCCATGGAATGAAAAACCTGGCCCTTCTCCCCATCAGGTTCTGAGATGATTATTTTATCAAACACTGACTGTCCTTGAGCACTAAGAAGCTAAGGGGGCCTCCATTGTCCTGTCCCTGCCTCACACTGGGAGATAGAAGTGTGAGATTAAGAAAATTGTCACAATGCCAGCTTCTAGGTCACTGCTTGGACCTCAAGCATACTCTCTTCCCCCATCTTCCTATCAACTGGCATCCTTTCACCTCCAGAAATTCCACCATGAAAGATGACTTACAGAAAAAAGACAAGGAGAAGATTTGAAGTATTTATAGGAACTGGAAGAATGATTAAATTATCATGACAGTAAAGTTGTCAGATATATTTGACAGACAGGAGAAGTTGTGACTCTGTGTTTTTACTGGAAGTGACACAGTTTATGCTAGTTATGTGCTGTGTCAGATGCAATCATGGGAAAATGTAGGTGTTTGGAGTCTATAGTAGTAGATATAGCAATAGTTAGTTGTACATAAGAAAAATGGTCTTGGTAAATATCTGTTGAAATGAGTAACAATTGATTAAACTAGACAATAAAACGAGGACAGAGACAGGACAGACAGCAAGAGGGAACAATGCACTGGAGGCTCCTGTGTGGTAGGCAAATCTGGACATGAGAAGTAATGATGTGAACAAGCAAAAGGAGAGGTATTTGTAATCACAGGGCATTCCTGGCAAAACCTAGGTATGGTGTTTAATGCTCCATGAATTTAAGCTTGCCAGTTAGACAAAGCAAAATTCAAATGATAGCTTTGCCATTTTCTAGCCATGTAATTCTGTCATGTTACTAAAATGGTCTGAACTTTTGATCATGTCTATTTTTATACTGGTAAATAAAATAATCAGCAGGAATATTTTGAGAATGAAACAAGAATATCTATGTTACATTTAGTGCCTCATTTTTGTTTTATTTTGCTAACCCTCAGTAACAGTAAAGGTTTACTTCTATTCATAACACATTATCATCATTTGCCCATGAAATAAAATGAATTGTTAACAATGCTTTAAGGGGAGAATTTACAGTTTATAAAGGATTAATGCATTCCATGTGTGTGTGTGCATGTGTATGCTGGAATGTTGCATCTAAAGATGATTAATATAGGACAGGATTTCAATAATCATTACCTAAAACATCAAATGGCAGAATAGATATCTTCCTGCTACCATCCTTTTTATATTATCTTTGCCTCTTAATCTTACAAGGATTGCGGCACATGGGAGAACATTATAACCCATATATTACTGCTAATTTCTGATGAAGGGTGTTAAAGATCAAGATTTGGGGGAAGGGTGATATTGATCCCTCCAAATGACCTAAGCCTTTAAACTGATTAATTCCATCATACATTAGATTTTAATTTGCATGAGTGGGATCAAATTCAATTGGGGAAATATGTAAAAGTCAGGTATGAAGGAGTGATATTTTTAGAAATCCCATGTGTGGAAAGCAAAATGATTTACCAAAAGTATATACAAAAGGACAGAAGCTGGGTAGAGCAGGAAGCAGGTAAGTGTCCAGAGGACTGTGAGGGATATTGGATAAACATAGCTAGTTCATGAGCCAAAAAATACTTAAACCTGAGAAATTCAATAGAATTTGCCTGTAGGTGGAGACCAAAATCTAAATGTATCATGAGGTAGGAATACCTATGTTTTAGAGTCAGGGACAGAATTTAAGATGTGGAAGATTGTAGGCTAAATAATGTATAAAATTCAATGGCTTTCATATTCATATCTGTGAGATAGCTGTATAAATATTTTATTTCTTAAATTCTTTTATTTCTTAGGAACAATAGCCACAATAGCCACAATCTTCCTCTGAATGACACTGGGGGATGAGAGTCTCCTTATTTTTCTAAAGTATACTGCATGTTACTGTTTGTTGGGTGCTGGGAAATATCCCAATTGAAAGTTGTGATATATGTGAGAGATGACTCTGGAAATTGTGGACGAGTATTGAATCTCATGGTTTCTTTCTCCATCTTTAACATTGTCTGCATTGTCTGTCTGAGAGTCAAAAATAAGAGTAATACAGCTGATGGCCAGATTGATAATGCAGCCCCTGGTAAATGAGGAGTTGCTATTTCTACTGAAATTGCATGTCTACTGCCAGAACATGGGACTATTTCTCCTATTACCCTGAATAATCTAACTGTATTCAGTATAATACATAATCAATAAACTGAGAGCCACGTATGTATGAACAGGTTTCTGGGATAATTTTAGTGGGTCAGGGACTGACTAATAAATATTGTCATTCCAATATTTACACTAATTTGTTCCAGCCTCCGTTAAGGCTGTGTACTCAGAGAAAAGGTGGAGCCCATGGTATTGTCAGAAAATAATTGAGTGTTAGTAATGGGCTTAAAATTGTGGTGACATCATGTAATAGAGTTAAGTAGGATCACAACCTGACAGTCAAAAAGGGAAGCAGGTGTTTGACCAGGTCACTTCATTCAATCCAGTGTTAAGCTGAGGTAAGTGTTGTGTAGTGTTCAGGGTATCATAAGAGTGGGTTAGGCCATAGAAAGCAATGAGAAATAATTCGATTATTTTCTCCTGTAGTAAACACCTTCAAGTGTATAGATAGAATATACTTTTGCATTTTCAAAAGATTTTTGAAATTCTTATCACCACCCTGTCCCTAATCATTCTTCTCTTTCTAAATAACTTTCATGCAAATTTGATAAGTGAAAGCAATGACTAGGAAATATTTTTCACTTGGTTTAGGCTGTTCATACATGAAAAGGAATTTAGCTGTTAGAGTAAAAGTTTAGACCCTGTGAACAATTTTGAACTACTGGATGGACTAGAACACAAAAAGAGGTAAACTTTACATTTAACCAAAATTACAGAGATGATAGATATGAAATAATGATAAGTAGGATTTAAAGATCCATTGTAAAATTAAGTATGGCTTTCTTGCACCAGGAAAAGTCAGGCTAGGATTGCAATTCATTTAGCATTCTCAGGGGCACTAGACTTGTGCTACTGGATCACCTAACCTTATATCATAATAATCTCTTGAGTTTTCTAGAGTTGAAAGAAGAACCTACTGATACTGCATTCTGTAGGAAGCCATGAAATTCTGCAACATGCTGTCATTGTTTCAAGTTTATCTACCATATTGATGAATAATAAACCTAACCATCATACTTAAACAGTGTTTTCTAGGTAGGAAGCATTATAAATTAGCTCATTAGATCTTTCCAAACTCATAACAATTTGTTAAACCATTTCATAATAAGGAAACTGAAGTCATTAGGGAGAGGTAGAATAAACAAACCCTAGTCATGTTTAAATATTGGCAGATCAGTGATATTGCTTCTATTATGATGAGTCTAGATTTATTTGAAATTGGTGGAGTAATATATTTTAGTTATGAGTTCTCCAGTGCAAATTTCATAATAACCAGTTTTTAGGCAATAGCCAAGTTATATCACACCACAACTCATGTAATATTGCCTTATAATTAAACTTTATCTATTCAGCTTGTGAAGGCCTCTGTAAGTATATGTGATTTATAGATGTGAGGTCAGCATCAGAATGATCTGATTGGAATCCAAAATATAATTTGAGCTTTCTATCCATATTGCTCTCTGTTCCTAAGTGCTGCCTGTAAACCATCTTACTGTGACTTTAGTGGGATAACCTTGTCTTATTTGGAATGTCTGTGTTGCTTTAGGAATCAGTGACTTGCAAAGATGTAGCTATAGACTTCATCCAGTGATAGTGGACCATGATGGAAACATTCCAGAGAAAGCTCTTCACAGAGTTCATCAATCTATCTACATATCTATCTGACTGCTTTCTGTGTATCTAATCTATCCCTTGTCTATTCAACAAGTATCTGGAAGAAATTTTTCATATGTCACTCCAACATCTGTCCTTACTCTTTCATAACATTTTAAACTATCTGGAAAATATTTGGTTCTTCACTTTTTGCTTATCACATTTTTTTCACACCAGTGTAATTTAATCTTCCTGACTAAAATTTCATGTTTCTGATACTCAATCTCAAATAATCAGAACAATACAGAAAATTCAATGAATATTATTTAAATGGATTATGCTTTAGTGACTATGTTGGTATTTTGCAACACAATAGAAAAGTAACAGGCATACACTTTTCCATAAATAATATCTATTTTTTTCTGGTGGGTCTTATGTTTATTGGATTATTTTTAAAATACTATTGAACTACTGTGGAAATATAATTTTTCCTTTTCTGAAAGAGTGAAGTTACTGCTGTCTTTGAAATTGGGAATGAACTTCAATGACCACAGATCCTTAATGTTTCATGGCACAAGGTAAAGCATCCCTTTGCTCTTTAAGGGTTGTCAGCATCTTTTGTTCAAAGTGTGGTATCCTATTCTGACCTTTAGTGTTTACTTTATTCTTCTCAGCCTAAACTGGCTTTGAAGATAATTCATTATCAGCCCATAATTCAAAATCCATTGTGATGGTGAGTGCAGAGTGGGGGTTGTGTTCAGGCCTGAAGCAGGAGATTTTAAAACTCCTCAGAAGTGCAAGGTAGAACTAAAGAAGACAACCAAGGGTGATCTGAAATTATGATTGATGCTCTAATAATCCCAGGACAAAGAGAGCATTACTCAAGCATAAGTTTTCCTAAGATCACTCCAGAGATATTTAATATGAAGCCTTGGGCTGAGTATGTTGTGGAATGGGCTGCAAAGGACCCATATGGCTTCCTTGCAGCTGTGATTTTGAATCTTACTCCACTGTTCCTAGCAATTCCTGTACTGTCCTGGAAATTGGCCAAGGTGATTGAGGTCAGGAAAAAGGAATTGAAAAAGAAATGAAAATGACAAGAAAATATTGCAAAATCCAAACGACTAAAAAAGAATTGAAGAAAAGAACAGGCTCTGCAACCAGAGGAAAATCACTTGGAAAATTATGCAGCTTTGGAAGGACTCATGAAGGTTTCTTCTTTGGATTTTATGACAGTATTATGTAGTAAAAAAGTGTGATCATATGGAAGAATCATGTGTTATAACCTTAGTATTGTAGAAACTGGCATGGGTATAAAAGTTTGTATATCTGTAACAGTTCTTGGGTAAATTAGGATTTATTATGCTATGAAATCTTAGTAACTGACTTAGTAATTTCCTATTTTATATCATACCTACTGAAATAAAAATATCCTATGGAGAAAAAAATGGCTTTAAATTATGAACTCTATTCAAATAGTAACAAATTTGTGTCCTCTTCTCAACAAGGAATGTAAAAGTCAAACCTGTTCTCTATGAGATGAGGTGTGTATTTTGGCTTTGAAAAGATACAGTATATTAATCACATATTATGTCATTATTGCTTAATTCTTAGAATATAATCATTTCTGGCTTTCTCAAAGCAAAAAGTATTAATCAATTAATGCTTTATCTTCTATAGAGTTTTTCCCCCATTAAATAGACTGAGAACCGTTTGTCAAACATCAATGAGCCATAGACCATAGAGTTTTAGATTTATTCTTAGACTTTCAATTCTGTTCAATTTATTTGTAGGTCTGTCCTTATGCTGGTACACACTATTTTAATTCACATAGCTATGGATCACATTTTGAAATCAGGAATTGTGAGTCCTGCAACTTTATATTTTTATGTTAATTTTTTACTATATGGGGCCGCATGTAACATTTGTATTTAGGGATCAGCATTTCAATATCTACAAAAAGGGATGTTGAAATATTGATAAGGATTACAATACATTATAGTTTGCTTTGAAATGTATTTGTACCTTAACCATATTAATTCTTACAATCCATGAATATGGAATATCTTGCCATTATTTAGGACTTCTCTTCTTTTTTCCTCAGCTGTATTAATGAGGAGATTTGATTGTTCTAAACCTTCAGTCAATTGGCTAAGTATATTCTGAGATATTTTATTGTTTTAGATGTTATTGTTAGTGGAATTGGTTTTAAATTCCCTTTTTGTATTATTCACTGATGTTGTATGGAAACACAATTGATTTTTGGTGTGGTAATTATATACCCTGCTACTTTCTGATATAACTGATTTAGTAGCTTTCTGGTACGTACTTTAGGATTTCCTATATATAACATCATATCATCTGCAAGTAGCGCTAATTTGATTTCTTCCTTTCCAAATTGTACACTGCTAATGTCTTCTTTCCTAATTGCTCTGGCTAGATTTCGCTACAATGTCAAATAGTACTGACCAATTGAAGCAACGTTGTATTCTTCCTCTTTTAGGGGAAAATATTTCAGTTTTTCACAATTTGTTATGATGATAGTTTGTATTTTTTTATCCATGCCCTTCATTGTTTTGGGGAGCTTATCTTCTCTACTTTGGGTCTGAGAGTTTTTATCATGAAAAGGTGGAGTAATATGATCATTTTCTTCCTGTTTCAGATGATATAGTGGAGAGCTTTCATCTCCATTGTATCACTGTGATGTATTATATATATTGAAATTTTAAAATGGAATCTTCCTTGCATTCTTTGGATAACTTTTGCTCTTTGGTTAAAACATGTTTAATACGATGTTGGAATTGGTTTACTTGTATTTTTAAGGATTTTTCTTTCTATTATTGTATTGAATATTGGTCTAGAGTTTTGTTTTTTTAACCAATCAATTATATTGGTACATATTAATAAAGCATACAATTCATGCAAATTGTACAATCAATGGTGTTTAGTATAATCACATAGTTGTGCATTCATTATTAGAGCATTTTCATTATTCCAATAACAAGAAAAATAAACCAAAAACAGACAAATAAAAAAATTCTTCACCTTTCAATCTTTCCATTTTTCCCCGACTGTACATACCTGCTATTTCTGGCTATTCTTGCTCAATTATTTATTTATTTATTAAGCAGTTTTATTGAGATGTTTACACATGCCATAAGATCAATGGCTTTTATTTTCTTAATTTTTAAAAATTTTTAAGTTTTTTAAAAATGATACTTATATTACTTAAATGTTACACAAAAATTATAGGAATTCCCATATGCCCCACCTCCCACACCACCCACAATCTCCTACATAAACATCCTTCATTAGTGTGGCACATCAATTGGAATTGATAAACACATCCTGAGATTTTCTCATTAAACATGGACCATAGTTCACATTATAGAACACACTCTCTCCCACACAGTTCTGCATGTTATATGATTATATAAAATTGCCTATAACTGTCATTGCAATGTCACTCAGGACATTTCCCATGTCCTGAAAAAGCCCCTGTATTCCAACTGCTTTTCCCTCTCCCTGCCCCCAAAGCATCCAGTGGCCACTGGCTTCACATCAATGTTGTAATTTCTTCCATTGCTTGAATCACAATATGTCTATAGCAGAATACGAGTAAGTCCACTCTAGTGGATAGCTCTTCCCTCCATCCTGAGTAGTCTGGGATGGTGATGTCCACTCCACCTCCAATTGAGAGGAGTTTATATCCCATGGGGAAGAAGGATGGGATTATCCTGCCTGCAGCTGCAGTTCCTCTCCATTCCCTAGGATGGCCATTGTCCATCATCATCTCCCTACCAGTTGTCCTGGGTGAGTCCCATGACCTGTAGAGTAGGAGTTGCTGCTCCACCGAGGTTCTGGGCCCAACTGGCACATGGACAGCCCAAAGACTCAAGTCTCTGGATGTGTACCTACATACTCCAGCACCATGTATATGTTTGAATAGAAAGGACAGATGAGCCATGTGCAGGGAACACAGTTGAGTCCAACTCTGTTACTCTCAGGAGCATAAACTCCAAAGTTGGGCCCACTGGCAAGGCACCAAACTCTGGAGTTATCCACCATGACATAGGACCTGTGTATCTCCAGGGCCCTTAGGATCCCCACTATTTGGGGTGATATCCACTTTGGAATTCTATGAGATCCTACTGAGGTGTGTGTAAGTGTTACCTCTGGGATGACCTCCCAACTCATTTTGAAGTCTCCTTGCCATATAAACTCAGTTGTTTTTAACTTTTCCCCCTTTTATTCAAGGGCTTTTTCCAGTCTCATTGCCAGTTGGCACTTGGTAGCAAACCCTCAGTGCCAGAGAGGCTCATACCTGGGAGTCATGTCCGATGCTGGGAGGAAGGTAATGCATTCATATGCTGAGTTTGGCATAGTGAGAGGCCACATTTGAGCAACAAGAAAGCTCTCAGGAGGCAACCCACAGGCACCCCATAACAATAGGCTAAGTTTCAATTTCAAGAGCAAAGATTCATAAGGCTAGTCATCAATATCAAGGGCCCATCAGTGGATCATTCTTCTCTACCAGTTACTGCCCCTGCACTTGGGGGAGTGTTGCTGCTCCCTTAGAGAACGTGGTAGAGCTCTCCAGGATGGGAATTCAGTATTCTCTCATTTATTGAGTGATTCTCCACCCACTGTCTCTAGAGTTTTATTTAGCTGGTGGAGGAGGTGAGGCAAGATTGAGGAGGTGAGGCAAGATGGTATCAGTTTAAGTGGACACTCTTCACCTCTCTCACAAAGGATGTTTGACTGGGGACAGAATCCTGCCTGGGTGAGCTGTTCTGGGAGCCCACAAAATGGGAGCCTTTGGGGCATCAATCTGGAGGGAGCTGGACAGGGAGATAGATTGCTCAAGATAAAACCATTAGTTCTTAGCCCTGCACCTGGAAATCATATATGCCTAAGCCCCACCCTCAAGGCAAAGGGACAAGTTGAACCCTGACTCCCCCTGCCCACTGAGCAAAAGGGAGCATTCTCTGAGAGTGGGAGGTTTCTGGCAAGGGTTAGATAGATGTTTCTTTTCTGTGGGTTTGGTTGCCTAAACCCACTTTGAGCTTTGGGGAGCACACTAGCTGGCTTCAAGTGGGACCAGGCAGAGGGGAGAGGTGAATCTGCTGAGGCAGCCTGATTTACTTAACCACCCTGGGATACAGAAGCTTGGCCTGAGAGAGGGTGGAGTCAGCCAATTTAATAGTTCTGTGCTGAGGACTATCAGAATTTCATCTCCCCTAAGGGAGTCAGGTAGTAGGAAGTGCTTAATAAGTTTTCAAGAGATTTTTTAGAGTCCCCTGGGAGGAGAGGGCTGTCTAGAAGAGCCTTGAGCAATCACTTCAGTGCAGTGTATTCAGTCATTGGGGTCCCATTTGAATTTCAAAAGGGAGCTCAACCTGACCAAGAGAGGGGAAGGGGGATCTGCTCATGCAGCCTGCTGAATTCTGCTGTCCTAGGAGAATAAAACCTGTCCAAGTGAAAGTGACAGAATAGCTTTGTGAAGAGCTAACTGACCAAATTAGAAAGATAGCTCAGTGGAGGAATTTCTACCTTGAATATATGAGGTCTCTAGTTCAATTCTCAGCTCCTCTAAGAGTAGTGATCCACCAGAATACCTAACATCCAGTTGATACCATAAGACAGGGAAAATATAGACATTATTTTTGTACTAGCTTCTTTTGGGTCCTTTATTTTTCCAAAAAAAAAAAAAGTTACTAAAGTATTTATTAATTTAGTTACTCGCTAAAACCTGCCTCAAAACCTGCAGGTAATTGATTGATGAACACAGGCAGCCTGAGAGGCTCCACAAGGGCCCAAGAAGAAATGTTGTTCTTCCTTAGCTTTGTTTGACTGCTTACTACTGTGTTTATTTGGGTGTTAATTTGTTGCTGATTTTTAAAATATTTTTTGTGGGTTCTTTTTTTTTTATTGTTTTGTTTCTTGTTTTTCTTTCCTCTTCCCCCACCTCTTTTAAAATTAGGTGTGCTAACTTGTTTCTTCTTTGCTGTGCTTCTTTTTCCTTGATTTCCCATTTTCTGTGTATACTGATTTTGTCTACCAACACTATCCCTTTTCCTTGCATCATCTTTCTATCTTCTGCTTTCTGTTTTTGTTCATGCATTCCAAATTTTTTTATTAGTCCTCAACTTTACTGGTTTCAATTTTTATCTTGTCTATTCTGTTTTCTTTTTTTAAATATTATTATTAACTTTTTTCTTTCTGTCCTTTCTTCTCTCTTTCTCTCTTGCCTCATCTTTCTGGCCTTTTAAATCCTTCTATATATTTTTCTATATTTGGCTTTCCATTTCATTGTAGGTATTCCACTTTTTTTATTCCTATTACTCTACACTGCTTACAGGAGTTAAATATTCATTTTACTAAGTCTTATATGGCCCCTCTTCTAACATTTATTATTATTACTATTATCCTTTTCCTTTTCTTAACTCTTTTGTTTTCTCTGGCCCTAATCTTTTTCCTTCAAGGGAACATATAAAACAGCAAAGATATAGAACAAGAAGAACATAGTGTCCAAGAGAAAACTTAACACATACACAAAACCAGCAGCTAAACAAAATTCTAGAGGAGAGAAAGAAGCTCATCAACTGAATAAACCCATCAAGATAAATGATGACCAGGGGGCAACACAAAATTACAATGGATTTTAGTATAATCACAATGCTGTGCATTCATCACTACAATAAACTTTAGAATCATTTCATTACTTCAAAAACTAAAACTCCACACTGCTTAGCATGCCTTCCCCAGCCCTACATGAGCACTAATCTAATTTCACCTTTATAAATTGATTAATATTATTTTGGTTTAATTGCATTTCTAAGGTTTTTTTAAATCATTATCATATAGAATATTGGTCTAGAGATTTCTTTTGATGTCTTTATCTGCTTTTAGTATCAAGGTATTTTTTAATTAAAGAATTGTTTAAAAAATATTGGCTCCTTTTCAATTTTTTGGAAGAATTTGAATAGAGTTGGTGTTAGTTTTCTCTGAATGTTTGGTACAATTCACCAGTGAATCTATCTGGTCCACTACTTGTACTCTTGGGGAGGTTTTTGCTACAATTCAATCCCTTGTTAAAAATCTGGTGAGATTTTATATTTCATCTTGAGTCAATATTGATAAGGTCTGTGCCCATAGGAATTTTTCCATATCATCAAGATTTTACAAATTTTTGTCTACAAATATTCACAGTGCTTTTTGTTGATTTTTACTTCTGTAAGGGGGTATTTATTGTGTCTGCTCTTATTTTTTATTTGTATTGGAGAGTCTATTCCCTCAATTAGTTTTCTTTTTAAATCTAGCTGAAATTTCATCAGTTATATTGATCTTTTCAAAGACCAACATTTTATTGTGTGGTTCCTTTTGTTTTACTATTCATTATTGTATTTATCTCAATTCTAAAATTATTATCACATTCTTTCTGTTATCTCTGAGTTTATATATTTCATTGATTCTAATTCATTAGGGTGAGAGTTATATCATAAGTATTTCATATGCTAGAAATAATACAATATTTGCCCTTTAGTGCCTATCATATTTCACTCTACATAATACCTTTAGACTTCATCCATGTAGTAGCATATATAACATTTCATTTCTTTAATGAATGAATAATATTCCTTTGTAAGGATAAAGCACATTTCATCTATATATTCATTTGCTAATGGATATTTGTTTTGTTCCACATTTTGACTTTTGGGAATAATCTGCCATGAACATTTGTATACACATATCTGTCTGAGACACTGCTTTCAATTCTATTGGATATATAGATATGGATTATTAATATTTTATCCCATTCTGTAGGTCATATTTTCTTTTTCTTCAAAATGCTCTTTGATACAAGAAACTTGTAGTTTAGAAGATGTCTGTTTTATCGATTGATTGTTTTGTTTTCTTTCTGTCTTAATTTGTTTGGTTTGGTTTAGTTTTAGGGTAGGCAAGGGAATAAAGTGATTATTAAGAAACAAGAAAAGAAAAACAGAATGCAACTAACTTTTTAAGACCTTTCCTCCTCCCCCTTCCTAATATTGGGGTGAGACCCAAGCTGTTTGTGTTCTGATTTGATATATACCCTGAATATGCCCTATCTATCTGATTGATTTTTGATGCTTGCACTTTTGGAGTAAAATCTAAAAATCTATTGCTGACTACAAAGTCCTTTGTCTACTAAAAGATATTAAACTATGGTTTCTTGAAAGAATTTTACAGGTTTAGTTCCTATATATAGTTCATTTATCCATTTTTTGAACTACAATATTTCATTTACTTTACAAAAAGATTCTATGAAGTACAAGTCACAAAACAAAGTTTAGTGTTATTTACATGCATTTTAAAACTCTTCTCTTTACAAATTTAATTCTGTTCAGTATAAATAATATTTTCATAGATCTACTGAATAACAGTATTTTTCCTCAAAGCATTAGCAATGAATAAAATTATAAATAATTGTAGAATATAGTTAATATATTTAAAATAAACTTATACTTAACTATGGACTTTAAATATATATTGGAATGTTGTATAAAGAACAGTATTCATATCAGTAACTTTAGCCTTTATAAAAATCAATTTACAGCCTGATATTTTGTTCTAGATTTGAGTGTCCACAGCCCTTCAGATGGTCAGCTTTGTTTATAAATAAATATTATTTTATGTATCCCTTTTTGAAAACATGTTTATAACTTGTGAAAGAAGGGGTCCACATAATTTTTTGAATGGGCATTTGCTGTTGTTCCAGCACAATTTGTTGAAGCAACATTTATTTCTCATTTAATGGATTTGGTATTTTTGTCAAAAGTCACAAAATAGCAGAAGGAAAGAAATAACATGTACTAGAGCAAAAATAAATGAAATAGAGAAAAAAAAGAATAATTAAATCCAAAAGCTTTTTTTTTTTGAGAAGGTCAACAAAATTGACAAACACTTAGCTAGAGTGACAAAGAAAAAAGAGAGAAGATGCAAATAAATGAAATAAAAAATAAGAGGTAGACCTTACTACTGACCTCATAGAAATAAACAGGATGATAAGAGGATATTATGAGCAACTATTATGACATGAAACCAAACAACATAGACAAAAAGGTCAAATTCTTAGAAACACACAAGCAAACTATACTGATTTTAGAAAAACAGAAGACTTCAAAAACCCAATCATAAGTAAAGATATTGAAATAGTCATTAATAATATCATCAAAATGACATGCTGAGATTCAGATGGCTTCACAGTTGAATTCTACCAATCATTCAAAGAAGATTTATTACCAATCATGCTCAAAGTCTTCCAAAAAATCGAGTAGCAGTACGAGAGAACACGACCAAATTCATCAAATGAAGTAAACATCATTCTAATACTAAATTCAGATAAAGATAATATGAAAAAAAGTAATTTACAGACCAACTTCTCTAACAAATACAGAGGCTAAAATCCTCAATAAAATCCAGAGGCACATTGAAATAATTATACATCATGATCAAATGGGTTTTATAATAGGTATGCAAGGATAGCTCAACACAAGAACATTGATCAATGTAATACATCACATTAATAAATTGATGAGGAAAAATCACATACTCAAC
This sequence comes from Cabassous unicinctus, assembly GCA_029593785.1. Lineage (NCBI taxonomy): Eukaryota > Metazoa > Chordata > Mammalia > Cingulata > Chlamyphoridae > Cabassous > Cabassous unicinctus. The sequence continues at coordinate 17,349 of JAQZBX010015975.1, read as the reverse complement.
TCAGTTGACACAGGAAAAAGATTTGATAAAACCCAGCATTCTTTCTTGATAAAAACAGAGAAAGATAGGGATAGAGGGAAACATTCCCAACATGATCAATTGTGTATATGAAAAAGCCACAGCTTACATTGTACTTAATGGTGAAAGATTAAAAGCTTTCTCATGGAGATCAGAAACATGGCAAGGATGCCCACTGTCATTACTGTTCCTTAATATTATGCTAGATGTTATACATAGTGCAATTAGGAAAGGTAAAGAAATAAATTCACTGAAATAGGAAATGAGAAAGGAAAGCTGTCCTTTTTCACTGATGATATGACCCTATACCTATAAGATTACTTAAATTCCACAACAAAATTGCCAGAGCTAATAAATGAGTTCAGATAAGTGGCAGTAGCATTTCTATACAATAGTAAAGAGCACTCTGAGGAGAAATTCATGATAAATTCCATTTTGATAGTGAATAAAAATTAAAATAATTAGGCATAAAATTAACCAAGGATATAAAGGACCTGTATTCAGAATACTACATAGTAATGCTAAAAGAAATAAAAGATGATGCCATATAGAATGCCCGTTATTAAAATAAGAAAGCAAAACATTTAAAACTTGTTGTGCTAGACAGGATGTGCAGAAATAGCAACACTCCTCTACTGTTGGTGGGACTGAAAAATGGGAAAATTTCTGTGGAGGACAATTTGATGGTTCCTCAAGGAACAAAAAATAATCAACAGCCATATGATCTAGAAATCTGGCTACTAAGAATATATTTAGAAGTACTGATAACAGAGATATGAATGAACATTTGCACACTGATGTTCATTGAGGCATTATTGACAATTGCTAAAAGAAGGAATCAAAATGACTATCATTTTGAATCAAAATAACCAATTAGTGGATAAACAAAATGTGGTATATACATACGATGGAGTGCTATTCAGCTATAAGAAGAAATAAAGTTGGGATGCATATGACAACATGGATGAAACTTGAGGACATTAGCTTTAGAGATATAAACAAGGCACAAAAGAACAAATAGTGTATGATCTCACTAATATGAACTAAATATTATCAGTAGATTTATGGGGTTAAATTTAGAGAATAGGTTACTAGGATTGAGAAGGGGAGTTGATGCTTAATGTATGTAAATTTTAAAAATAAGTTCTGTAGTGAAGGTGTGGAAATGGATAGAGGTATAATAACACATTATAGTTAGTTTAACTAACACTGCTGATTTATAAATGTGACAGTACCTGAAAGGGATAATATAGTGGTGTAGATATCAATTGAAAGAAAGCTAAGGATAAACATCTGATGGTATAGAATAGTGAATTTGGTTGAGAATTAGGCTTGTGGTTAATAATTCAAATACAAGAATATTCTTTTATGAACTAGAACAAATGTACATCACTATCACAAGGTGTTAAGTATATGGTGATACATGGGAAAATACAACTAATGTAACTTATTAACTATAGTTGACAGTAATGTAAAATTCTTGTGGCAGTGACAAAGAAGTTACCATATCAATGGGAAGGGTCAACAGTAGGTGGTAATAAGGTGTCATGGGACTTTTCCTTTAGGATCTGTGAAAACATTCTAAAATTGACTGGAATGGTGACAGCAGGACTCTATGGAAGAACTGAGTAACACTAAGTGTACACATTCGATGGACCATATAAGGAATGGGAGTGTATAGGACAGTGAACCCTGTGGTAGACTATGGACTCTGATTAACAGTATAAATTTGAGATCATTCTCTAATGAACTATAACAAATGTACAATACTATTACATGGTGTTAATAATAACATGTTTTTTGGGGAAAAGTTATCAAATATAAGGTATAGAATATAGATAGCACTAATATTATGGTGATGTTCTTTCATCATTTGTAACAAATATGTCAAAACAATGCAAGTTGTTGGTGGTTGGTTGATGTATGAGAATCCTGTGTGGAATAAATGATAGCTTTGTTAACTCCCAACTTCTCAAATAAAAAATAAGAATAATAAAACCACAGGGGTTTTGCAAATGAAAGGATTGTATAATCTTTATTATAAAACTATATAAGTGGCAGTGGCAATTCCAGAAAAGAAAACTATTGTGCCATTTAATTTGTGAATATGATTCAAAACTCCCAAACAAAATACTGTTTTGCTGTAAAAATAATAGGGTTGTTTGTGGGAAATATACATACAATGTAAACTATGGAATATAATAAACAGTAATATTTTGCAGATTATCTCATCATTTATATCAAATATTACACAATAATGCAGGTGTTGGTGGTGGGGGGATGTATGGGAATCCTGTAAATTATGGATGAGTGTTTGTAAACTCACAAATTCTCTAAGAAATGTGAGTGCATTATGGGAATATTGGAGGTTTTCACCTTAGAAAAATTTTATACATAACAAAAACCACTAAACTCCCTTGTGGGTATATTGTTGTACTCTTAGGCATCTCTGAAAGTACATGTGAAGTTTACACAAGAAGCAAAGCAAGTATATACTTTAAGTTCTATCTGTCAATTAGAAGGTAAAGATGGGATACAGTCAGTTGTCCTAACAGCTAGGGTCTTGTAAACATCTTGAAAGTTATATAGTTATACAGTTCTATGGGATATGAAGATATCCTAGTTGCCATAGGTATGGTTTCTGGATAGACAGAAGCCCACACCATAGTAAATGAAATATTAATTTTTCCTACTGGGGAAGTTCCATGACATTCTCATATATAATAGCAAAAAATCTCTATTATAAAACCTTTTTCTATTATAAGAATACAGACCAATAAGCCAAGCCCTTAATCCTAAGGCTTGCACTTAGAAACCTTTTTCCTGTAACAATGACAGAAACCTAAATGTAATTAATGCTTGGATTTTGCTCATGAATACCTCCTTGTAATCCAAATGTGGCCTCTCTCCAAGCCAAACTCTTCCTATAAACTCACTATACTTCCACTCACCTCCTCAACAACCTGGAACCTGACTCCCAGGGATGAGCCTCCCTGGTCTCAAGGGATTATTACCATGCATAAGGAGGGAAATAGGAAATAAAATTAAGTTTTTATGTCTAAGTGATTTCAACGTGAGTTCAGAGATCATTCCAGAGGCTACACTTATGCAACTCTCAGACAGAATTCACAAAATGACAAAATTTAATCAATGCCTCAGAAAAAGTGCTCCTGAGGGCCCTAGGGAAGTCTGCTCACCATAGGCAAACCACTCAGCCTCATAAAATCATCAACTCCTCAGAAGGCCCTATCTGGGAATATAGGTACATCTATTGTTGCAATGTATTATAGTGTAGATATACTCACTTATAAATTTCATAATCATGATTCTTTTACTCCTTTTATCTAAAGCTATGGTTTTCATTTTACTTAGATATGTTTCTAAGGCATAAAGTCTTTAGATTTTTCATATGCTGGGTGAATCGTGAAGTCTAGCAGATATGCAGTCAACTACTTTTCATTTCTTCAGACCAGACCTAGATAATTAATAAAACGATGAGGATGGACCAGATCCACCCCTGAAACAAGAACTGTCTTCAACTGCAAGCAAAAAAACTCCATTTTTTCTGCCCATGATATCTACATCCTTTCATAGCCTGAAGGAGTCAGAGCAGACGTTGTCCTAAATTCTTTAAAATTGAGGAATGAACAAATCTCTGGGGGATTGGTGAGGTGGTAAGCAAAACCACTGACCAAAGAAGATGTATGGTTGTTGTAGTTATTATCCTGTGTTAATCAAGTAATGTGCAGCATTCATTTAAAGATATTGGTTGCCAAGGCTTCAAAGGGGAGGGGGAGTAATGAATAGATGTGCGACATCTTCTAAAAATGTTCAGTAGAATTTAGCAGTGAAGCCATCACATTCTGGACTTTTCTTTGTAGGAATGCTTTTGATAACAGATTCAATCTCTTTGTTTGTTAAAGTTCTATTGCAATTTTCTACTTTTTCACTCAGAATACATTATATATATTTCTATGAAATTTTCCATTTAATCTAGATTTTTTAATATGGTGGCTTATAATTGTTCATTATATCTTCTTATGATCATTTTTATTTCTACATGTTCAATAGACAAGACTCCCTCCTTGTTCTTGATAAAGTTTATTTGTGTCCTTCCTCTCTTTTTCTATGTCACTCCGGCTTATGTTTTCAAAATTATGATCATTTCAAAAGGCAACTTTAAAAATGAAGACAACAAAATAACCAAATAAAATTAATAAGAAAAATGAAAGAATAATGGTAGTTTTAAACATAAGAAATAAATTACAAAAAATTTTAAAAAATAAAATAAAATTTGGAATTATTTATTTATTTAAATATTAAATAAATATATATAGATGGACCATTCATGGGCCCTTAAAATCGATGACTGTACTTATGAACCTTTACTTTTGAAATTGAAACTTAGTCTAGGGTGCCATCAGACTTACCTCCTGAGAGCATCCTTGTTGTTCAAACGTGGCCTCTCTCTAAGCTGAACTCAGCACATGAATGCATAAATACCTTCCCTCCAGTGTGAGACATGACTCCCGGTGATGAGCTTCCCTGGCACCAAGGGATTACTACCAAGCACCAACTAACAATGCAACTGGAGAAAAAACTTGACCAAAGGGGGAAAAGTTAAAGACAAATGAGTTTATATGGCTAAGAGACTTCAAAGTGAGTCAGGAGGTCATTCCAGAAGTTACGCTTATGAATGTTTCAGCAGGATCTCATTGATTGCCAAAGTAAATAGTACTTCATATAGGAGGACTCCTGAGGGTTCTGGAGGCATTCAGACACTATAGTCAGGGCAGATAATTTAGGAATTTGTTGACTTGCCAGTGGGCCCTACTTTGGAATTTATGCTCCCCAGTGTGGCAGAGTTGGACTCAATTGTAGTTTCCCTACACATGGCTCTTTTGACCTTTCTATTTTAACCTATAGTTAGTACTAGACTAAAAGACAACTTTTAGTTTTGTTGTTTCCCTCTATTATTTTTCTATTCTCTATTTCAATTATCTCTGCTCTAATCTTTAATAATTTCCTCTTTTTAAAATTTTGGGTTTCATTTGTTCTTACTCTTCTATTTTATTTAGTTTTTAATTTTTTTTAATTTTAAAGAAGCTTAAGATTACATTCAAAATATAGGAGTTTCCAGAGAATCGGATGTGGCTCAGGTGACTGGGCTCCTGCCTACAACATGGGAGGTTGATGGTTCAGTTCCTGGTTCCTCCTAAAGAAGGCAGTGAGTTGGCACGATGGGCAGGCAGGACAAGCTGATACAAGAGTCACAAGAAAAAAAACATAATGACACACACAACAAAAGCAGGAATCAGAGGTTTCCAGTGCCTCCTAAAGAAGACAGTGAGCTGACACGATGGCAGGTGCAGTGAACTGGTGCAACAAGATGATGCCTCAAGAGATGCAGGGAGGAAAAAACATAATGAGAGACACAACAAAACAGGGAACAGAGGTGACTCAATCAATTAGGCACCTCCCTCCCACATCAGAGGTCCCAGATTTTGCTTCCAGTGCTTCCTAAAGAAAGTAAGAAGACAGTCACAGGAAGTAAAAAGCAACAAGGGAGTGGGGAGAAATAAATAAATAAAATAAAATAAATAGGAGATTCCCATGTGTCCCACACCTCCTCCACCACACTTTTACACATTAACATCTTTCATTAGTGTGGTATATTTGTTACAATTGATGAACACATATTGGAGTTTGTGTAATTTTTAAAATAATCTTTCTTCTTTATTAATGTACCATGTGGAGATAGAAATTTCCCTCTGATTATTGTCTTTGCTGCATCACATACATTTTTCTATGTTATGTTTTGTTTTCATTTATCTCCAGATATTTCTTAATTTGCTTTGTGATTTCTTCATTAATACATTGTTTTAAACTATATGTGTTTAATTTCCACAAATACAAAATTCTGCATTTTTATGATATATTTTAATTTTTTAAAAGATCCTTAGATTACATAAATGTTACATAAAAAATACGGGGGATTCCATATGCCGTTCTCCCTAACCCTTGCGTATTTTCTCACATTAATAACATCCTTCATTTAGTGTGGTACTATTGTTACAATTGAAGAAAACATTTTGGAACATTGTCACAAGGCATGGATTATAGTCTACATTGTGGATTATCCTCTCTTCCAGACAATTTAGTAAGTTATGTCAGGATATATAATGGGCAGTATCTGTCATTGCAATGTCATTTAGGACAATTCACAAGTCCCCAAAATGCCCCAATATTACAACTCTTTTTCCTTCTCCCTCCACTCAGAACCTCCAGTGGCCAATGCTGCCACATTCATGATAAAAGTTCTTCCATTGCTAGAATCATAACAAGTCTACAGTACAACAACTCTAAGTCTACTCTAGTCCATTGTCCATTCTCCAATCCTGAAGATTCTGTGATGGTGATGCCCACTCCACCTCTAATTGAAAGGGGACTTTGATCTCATGGGGCAGATGGATAGGGTAATCTTGCTTGAGTTCCAGACTCTCTCTGTTCCTTGGGATGGTCATTGTGCATCATCATCTCCTTGTTAGTTGTCCTGGGTGAGTTCCATGAACTGGAGAGTAGGTGGTGTGTGTCTGTTGAGATTCAGGGCCCCACTGGCACATGGAAATCCCAAAGATTTAAGTCTTCTGGACTTACACCTATCCACTCTAGAACTAGCTATAGGTTCAAATAGAAGGGGCAGAATAGCTATGTATAGGGAAATTACAACTAAGTCCAACTCTGTCACACTGGGGAGCATAAATTCCAAAGTAGTATCCACTTGCAGGGAGCCAGATTCCTGCAATGTCTGCCCTGCCCATAGTGTCTGGGTGTCTCCAGAACCTTCAGGGGCCTGGCTATTTGAGGCAATATTTAGTTTGTCAGTCAATGAGATCCTGCTGTGACATTCATAAGTGTAACTTCTGGAATGGCCTCCTAACTCACTTTGAAGTTTCTTAGCTGTATAAACTCATTTGTCTTTACTCTTTCCCCTTTTGGTCAAGGTCTTTCTTCAGTTGCATTGCTAGTTCATGCTTGGTAGCAATCCCTTGGTGCCAGGGAGACTCATTTCTGGGAGTCATGTCCCACACTGGGGGGAAGGTAATGCACTTATATGTTGAGTTCAGCTTAGAAACAGGCCACATTTGTACAACAAGGAAGCTCTCAGGAGGTAACTCTTAGGGACCCTGTAATTCTAGGCTGTTTCATTTTCAAATGTAAAGGTTCAGTCATCACTATTAAAGACCCATCAGTGGTCCATCTTCCTTCACTAGTCACTCCCCCTGTACTTGGGAGATTCTTGTTGTCCCATTAGAGAATGTGGCAGAGCTGCCTAGGATGGGAATCTGATATTCATTTGTTTATTGTGTGAATCTCCACCCACTGTGACAATACCCCATGAATGTTTGAACACATTCCTATGCCTTATAGGTATGCCCCAGGTAAACATCCTCCTATGCATCCTCATTTCTGACAGCCTGCACCAATGTTCCTCCCTTGCCATCTTTGTTATCCCTCTGTGATCTAAAACTTTTTCAACATTAAAGCCAACATAATAACCAAATACAATTAATAGGAATAAGATATAATAATTATAACTTTAAAACTAAGTAATAAAATACAATTTTTTAAAAGTTTAGAATATCAAAAAATGATAAATATATAAAACAAAATTTTATTATGTCTTCCATCTGTGTAAGATATGTTGTCTTGTATATACATTGACATTTCTTCTGTTTAATCCTTCACTGTCTTATCTTTTTTATTTTGTCTTCAAAGAAGCTTTAGTTTTTAGAAAAGTCACATACAGAATATAAATCATTCCTATGTACCCAACATCCTCCCACTTTCCCCCTTTCCCCTATTAATAACATTTTACATGTTGATGATATATTTGTTAGAATTTATGTACAAATATTGAAACATTGCTGCTAACCATGTTAAATGTTTACATTATGGTTTACATTTTGGACTGTACACTTTTACAGATTGTAATGAAATTAACATGGTCTGTATTGAGCACTGCAAGATCATGTAGAACAATTCCATTGCTCCAAATCTGCCCATTGTTCCATCTATTCTACTCCTTCCTTCACCTCCCCTTGGGACCCACAGTAACCACCAAGATTAACTAATTGAAGGACAAGATTGATATTTACTTGCAACAACATTGAGGGCTTGACATTCTGGTCTGTCTTCCTTTATTAGGCACTGCCTATGCTCTCAAGAGATGACTGCCCCTCTATTTGAGAACATAGCAGGTTTCCTTAGGTTTGGAGTCTAACATCTTCCCATTCATTGTGTGGGTCTCCACCCACTGATACAATGCACTAATACAGGATGAACACTCATACTCCCTTGAAGTCTGCCCCATGTGTGCCCTGTCCTGTATGTCCCCCACATCCAACAACTTTAACCAGTAACCATCCCCTGCTATATTGGCCAAAAGAGCATTTTCAACATTGTAGTTTCAACCGTATACCTGTAAATCCCCAGAGTTCATCTGGTCCCTTCCCTGATGCTATGCCCAGTTCCATAGTCATGTCCATCCAATATACAACTACAGCCTTCCACCTAATCATAGATTTTGCCCATATGAGCCTTGGCTCACAATCCGCTAATCCCTTTATGTCTCCTGTAAACCTATTTTCCAGACTCTAGCTCTGTGAGTCTGCTCAATTTGCTTAATTCATATCAGTGAGGTCATGTAACATTTGTCCTTCAGTGCCTGTTCTTCAGGGTTGATCCATGTTATCCCATGGGTTAACATTTCATTCATTCTTACAGCATGATAACATTCCATTGTATGTATATACCAGAGTTTGCTTATCCATTCTTCTGTTGATGGACATTTGGGTTGTTTTCAACATTTGGCAATAGTGAATAATGTTATGAACATTGGTGTGCATATACCTGCTCATGTACATGTTTTCAATTCTTCTGGGTTTATACCCAGTAATGGGATTGCTGGATCATATGACAGTTCTGTAGTTAGCTTCCTGAGGAACTGCTAGACTGTCCTCCACAATGGTTGCACCATTCAGCATTCCCACCATCACTGGATAAGTGTCCCAATTCCTCCACATCCCCTCCAACAATTTTAGTCCTCTGTTTTTTAATAACTGTCAGTATAATGAGTGTAAGATGATATCTCATTGTATTTTTGATTTGCATTTCCCTAATAGCTAGGGATATTGAGCATCTTTTCATGTTCTTTTGAGCCCTTTGTATTTTTTCTTTGGAGAAGTGTCTATTCAAATCACTTGGCCATTTTTTAATGAGGTGTTTGTCTTTTTATTTTCAAGATGTAGGATTTCTTTATATATGTTGGATATCAGGCCCCTATCAGATATATGTTTACCAAATATTTTCTCCCATTGAGTCAGCTGTCTTTTCACTTTCTTGACAAAGTCCTGTGAGGTGCAAAAGTGTTTAATTTTGAGGATGTCCCATTTATCTATTTTTTCATTTGTTGAACATGCTTTGGGTGTAAGGTCCAAAAAAAACACCTTCTACTACAAGGTCTTGAAGATATTTCCCTACATTTTCTTCTAGTAGTTTTGTGGTCCTGGTTTTTATATTTAGATCTTTGATCCATTTTGAGTTGATTCTTATATAGGGGTGAAATGGGGATCCTCTTTCATTCTTTTGGTTATAGATATCCAGTTCTCCCAACACCATTTGTTGAAGAGACGGTTTTGTCTCATTAAAATGGGCTTGGTAGATTTGACAAAAATCAGTTGACTGTATAGGTAAGGGTTTATTTCTGGGTTCTCAACTCCATTCCACTGATCGATGTGTCTGTCTTTATGCCAGTATCCTGCTTTTTTGACCACTTGTAGCATGTTTCAAGATCAGGCAGTGAAATTCTTCCCATGTCACTCTTCTTTTTTTAGAATGCTTTTGGCTATCCAGGTGCACTTACCCTTCCAAATGATTTTGGCGATTGCCTTTTCTTATTCTGTAAAATAAGCTGTTGGGATTTTGATTGGTATTGTGTTGAATTTATAAATCAGTTAAGGTAAGATTGTCATCTTTGTGAAATTTATTCTTCCAAACCATGAACATTGAAAGTCTTTCCATTTGTTTAGGTCTTTTAAAATTTCTTTTAGCATTGTTTTGTAGTTTTCTCCATATAGGTCCTGTACATCTTTGGTTAAATTAATTCTTAGGTATTTGAGACTTTTTGTTGCTATTGAAAATAGAATTTTCCCCCTTATTTCCTCCTCAGGAACTTTTGCATGTTTATCTTGTATCCTGCCATTTTGTTGAACTCATTTATCAGCTCAAGTAGCTTGGGCGTGCATATTTCAGGATTCTCTAAGTACCAGATCATGTCATCCACAAACAGTGAGAGTTTTACTTCCGCTTTTCCTATTTGGATGTCTTTAATTTTTTTCCCTTGTCTAATTGCCCTAGCTAGAACTTTTATTAAAATATTAAATAACAATGTTGACAGTGGGCATCCTTGTCTTGTTCCCGATCTTAGAGGGAAAGCTTTCCTATTGATTATGATGTTGGCTGTGGGTTTTTCATATATGCCTTTTATCAGATTGAAGAATTCTCCTTCTATCCCTATCTTTTGTAGTGTTTTTAACAAAAAAGAATACTGGATTTTGTTGAATGCCTTTTCTACATCCATCAGATGATCATGGTTTTTTTTCTTTGAATTTGTTAATGTGGTGTATTACATTGATTGATTTTCTTATGTTGAACAAGCCTTGCATACCAGGAATAAATTCCACTTGGTCGTGATATATAAGTCTTTTGAGTATGCTGTTGGATTCTATGTGCAAGTACTTTGTTGAGAATTTTTGCATCTATGTTCATTAGAGAGTTTGGTCTATAATTTTCTTTTCTTGTAGTATCTTTATCTGACTTTGGTATTAGGGTGATGTTGACTTCATAAAATGTGTTGGGTAATTGGTGTTAATTCTTTTTTAAATGCTTGGTAGAATTCACCTGTGAAGCCATCTTGTCCTGGACTTTTAGTATAGCTACACCTGCTCATTCCTGGTTACTATTCGCATGAAGTATCTTTTTCCAACGTTTCACTTTCAGCCAGTTTGTATCCCTGGGTCTAAGGTGAGTTTCTTATTAACAGTACATGCTTGGCTAATGTTTTTTGATCCATTCTATTAGCCTGTATCTCTTGATTGAGCAGTTTAATCCATTCACATGCAATGATATTACTGTAAATGCACTATTTACTTCCTCCATTTTATTCTTTGGTTTTCATATATCCTCTTATTTTTGTCTGTCTTTTTACTCTTTTGGTTATCCTTTCTGCTATTCTTTCTTCTATACTCTCCTCCAAGCCTCCCTCTCCTGTCTTTTTCTTTCAGATTCTAAGGCTTCATTTAGTATTTCCTGCAAACGTGGATTCTTTTGTGCAAACTCTTTTAGTTTCTCTTTGTTTGTGAATATTTTATACTCACCTTCATATTTGAAGAACAGTTTTGCTGGATAAGGAATTCTCAGCTGTCAGTTTTTCTCTTTCAGTTTCTTGATTTTATCATACCACTGACTTCTCACTTCCATGGTTTCTGAAGAGAAATCTGCACTAAGTGTTACTGGATGTCCCTTTTATGTGATGGTTTTCTTCTCCCTTGCTGCTCTGTGAATTTTCTCCTTACCTTTGACATTTCACGTTCTGAGTGGTATGTGTCTTGTAGTAGGTCTATTTGGATTTATTCTGATTGGGGTACTGCGTGCTTCTTGGACTTGTAAGTTTATTTCTTTCAGGAGAGTTGGAAATTTTCAGCTATTATTTCCTCAAATACTCTTCCTGCCCCTTTTCCCTTCTCTTCTCCTTCTGGAACTCCCATGACACATATGTTGTGCATTTTGTGTTGTCTTTCAACTCTCTGAGTCTCTTCTCAAGTTTTTACATTCTTTTCTCTCTCTGTTCTTTTCTCTCTTCAATTTTAGCTGTTTTTGATTTCACCTATTGTGTCTTTCATTCCCATGAGCTTTGTTACTTTTCTGTTCAGGGTTTCAAATTCTTTGAATTCACTCAATGTCTTCTTGTTATCATTAATCTTTTTAACTATGGTGTCTTTCAACTCATGAATTTGATTTTGGAAATTTGTGCACATCTCGCTGATTAGTTTTCTCAAATTCTGCATCTCTTCTGGAGCTTTGAAGTATCATTTTCTTGGCCATGTCTCCTATTTTCTTGTTATGGCTCATAATTTTTTGCTGATATCTAGGCATATGATTAGGAGGTAGTTTACTCAGATGCTCAATTTATTTCTCTTTTGTAGGGATTTAGTGGCAGGAGGCTGTGAGTTACCACTGCTCTTTGATTTTTGTCTCAACCTGAATTCTTAGTCTTGTACTACTAGTTGCTCAATACTGGACCCAGTAATTTGTTGTAGAGTTGCTTCCTAGGGCATTCAGCAAGGAGGGTATAGAGGCTGGAAAAATCATCTCCTACTTATTTTTAATTTTCTTGCATACACTTCCTTGGTCTGACAGGTGATGGCGCTCTTTGGCAGCTCTCATTTCAATGCCTGGTTGTAGTGTATTTGTTGCAACACAGCACAGATCAATGTGATAGGAGGCTAAGAGCCTTGTAATTCAAACTTTCTCTGAGACAGTGCTCCAGCCTTCTCTGGCAGCCCCTTCCCTTTTCCTAAATAGGAAATATTTCCACTCACCTCTGAGTCTTCAACGATCAGTATCTGTTAGTAGAGGGGGTGATTTTGCGGAGCCTTGTATATCTTTAGCCCCTTGGAGGCTCCAAGCAAACAATGGTGCAGCTCCATCCAACCTGGAAGGGCTCTTGGGACAGAGTAGACCAAATTTGTGAGTCAGAAGCTGAGTCAAACTTAGGCTTTGTCCCTCTCTCTCCCCTTTCCTGGGGTGGTAGATTCCCAGAGCCCCCTTTGTCTATAGTCACAGGCCCAGAGGCCTGAGAATTCCAAAGTGTCTTTAGTGTGGAGGAGGGTGCTGGCAGCAGCAGCCACTGGTTTCAACTCTTGGTTCTGTCACCATGATTTCCCTCCTATGTCCCTCTCTCTTCTGGGCAGTGTCCAGCCTTTGCCTGCTGTCCTAAACCATAGAAGATATTTTTCAGGGCTGTTTCAGCCTGACCTCTAGCTATTTTTCCAGATGAGAAAAGATTCATGTGACTTACTAGTCCACCATCTTCCCAGAAGTCCATTATTTGATTCTTTTAGTTACTTTATTAGTTAGCCAGAGGGGTGTTGATGCAAAATAGCAGAAATCTGTTGGCTTTTATAAAGGGTGTTTATTTTGGGTAAAAGCTTACAGTTACCAGGCCATAAAGTGTAACTTACTTCCCTCACCAAAGTCTGCTGCCACATGTTGGAGCAAGATGGTTGCCGACATCAGCAAGGATTCAGCCTTTCTCTTCCTCTTAAGGCTCTGTGGTCCCAGCTTCTTCCAATATGAGCAGTAGGCTGGGATATATCTTGTCTGTCTCCCAGGGCTCATTTCTCTCTGGGCTTAGATGCTCTGCTCTCTTGTATGTTTAATTCCTTGCCTCCAGTTCAAAATTCCAACCTCCTTTCTCTGTGGTGAGGGTTCTCCATGAGTCTCCCCGCACTAAGGGGATGGGGACACATAATCCTACTGATGTGGCACAACCAAAGCCCTACTCATAATTTTGTCATGCCCAGGGGAACAGACCAGTTTACAAACATAATCCAATATCTATTTTTGTAATTCATAAACAATATCAAACAGCCACTGTTACTATCGTAAATGGAAGTTTTTTCTTAATTTTCTCCTCAGATTGCTCAATATTGGTGTGCAGAAATGTTAGTGAGTTTTGCACATAGATCTTATGACCTGCCACTTTACTGAACTCATTTATATGCTCTAGAAGCTTTGTTGTAGATTTCTCAGGGCATTCAAGGTATAGGGTCATTTCATTGTTGCAAATAGTGAAATTTTTACTTCCTCCTTTCCTGTTTGGATATCTTTTATACCTTTTTCTTGCCTAAGTGCTCAAGGAAGTACTTCTAACACAATGATAAATAAGAGTGGTGTAATGTGCATCTTTGTCTGGTACTAGGTCTTAGAGGGAAAGATTTTAGCATTTCACCATTGAATATGATGTTAGTGTCGGTTTGTCATATATACCCTTTATCATGTTGAGGAAGTTTCTTTCTAGTTCTATATTTTGAAGTGTTTTTATTAGGAAAGGGTGCTGTATATTGTCGAATTCTTTTTCTGCATGTATAGAGATGATCATGTGATTTTATTTCTTTTGATCTCTTAATTTGGTGTATTACATTGATTGATTTTCTTATATTGAACCACTCTTGCATACCAGGGATGAAACCCGCTTGGTCATGGTGTACAATTCTTTTGATATGTTGTTGAATATGATTAGGAAGTGTTTTGTTGAGGATTTTAGCAACTAGGTTCATTAATGAGATTGATCTATACTTGTCTTTACTCGTGGCGTCTTTGTTTGACTTTGGTATTAGGGTAATGTTGGCATCAAAGAATGAGTTAGACAATGTTCCCTCCACTTCCATTTTTTGGAAGAGTGTAAGCAGGTCTGGTGTTAGTTCTTTCTGGAATGTTTAGTAGAATTCACCTGTGAAGTCATCTGGTCCTGGGTTCTTCTTAGTTGGGAGGATTTTGATGACTATTTCAATCTCATAACTTGTGTTTGGTCTGTTCAGTTAATCAATTTCTTCTTTCATCAGTGTAGGCTGTTTGTGTGTTTCTAGGAATTTGTCCATTTCCTCTAAATTATCCATCTTTTTGGCATACAATATTTCAAATTATCCTCTTATGATACTCTTTATTTCAGTGGAGTCAGTGGTGATATTCCTTATCTTGCTTTTTTATTTTATGTGTTTGCATCTTCTCTCATATTTTCTTTGTTAGTCTAGCTAAGGGTTTGTCAATTTTATGAATATCAAAGAATCAGATTGTGGCTTTGTTTATATTTTCTAGTGCTTTCTTATCTTCAATTTTATTTATCTCTGTTCTAATCTTCGATATTTCCTACTTTCTAGTCATTTTGGGGTTGGTTTGTTGTTCTTTTTCTAATTCCTCCAGGTGTGCAGTTAGATCTTTGATTTAGCTCTTTCTTATTAAAATAGTCATTTTATTTATTTACTTATTTTTAAACAATTTATTGAAGTATATCATTGATACATGAACATACATAAACAATAAGTGTTCAGTAAACATTGTGAACTCACAAAACAAACATGCATAACATCATACAGGGCTCCCACCCATCACCCTACTACAAATAATTTGCATTGTTGTAAAACATTTGTTAACAAATTATGAAAGAGCATCATCAAAATATTCCTACTAACTATAGTCCTTATTTTACTCCCATATACTTTTTCTTTAAGGATTTATTTATTTATTTACTTTTATCCATTTTACCCTCACCCCATTTTTGCTGTTTTTGTGTCCTTTCTATGGGCAATTCTCTGTGTCCATTTCCTGCCCTCTCTTCTCATCCTCCTCTTGTCTTCACTAGGATTAGATTCTTGGAACCTCCTATGTGGGAGAGAGGCATCCTACCACCTGTGCTCCTTAGTTCCTGTTTTGTTTTGTTTTTTTTGGCTCATCTTGGGTCTCCCTTGTGTCACTCTCCTTTTACATCATCATCTTGCCACATGGCTTCCAGGGCCTGGGGATCTCAACCACTTGTGGGGCCTGATGGCTCATCTGCTCATGGGGCCTGGTGGCTCACCTATGCATGGGGTCTGGGGGACTCACCTGCTCATGGGGCCTGGAAGCAGACCCATGCTCAGGGCCTGATGACACCCCACTGGCAAGTCCTGGTGCTGCATCCATGCAAGTGGCCTGGGGGCTCACTTACTTGTGTGGCCTTGTGGTAAACCCACTCGCAGGGCCTGGTGGTACACCTTCACACAGGGCCTGAGGGCTCACCTACTCACAGGCCCTTGTGGCACACCTGTGCATGGAGCCTGACTGCACACTCACTCACAGGGCCTGGCAGCACACTTGTGCATGGGTCCTGGCAGCCCGGAGGCCTTCTATATTTTTCTTTTTAAAATTTTTACTGGGAGGTCCCGGGGATCAAATGCAGCTCCCTCCATATGGGAGATGGACACCCAAATATTTGAGCCACATCTGTCTCCTGCTATATCTCCTAAGGTTGACCAAAGATACCTAGAGTTACAGTCACTTCCCATACAGAATGGTCATATAATAAATCAGGCTTAGTTTATCACCAGCATTCCAAAAACCAGATGCAGGGAGAAAAACTAGGTCTGGGGACATTTGCATGGTTTCTAATATAGAAAATGTTTAGCCTACCCTGATTATCAAAATCAGGACAGTGAGAATATTTGCATAATATAGTCATTTATGGCTTTGAATTTCCCCCTCAGTACTGCTTTTGCTGCATCCCATAAGTTTGGGTATGTTTTGTTCTCATTTTCATTCATTTCAAGGTAGTTAGTGATTTTTTTTTTCAATTTCCTCCATGCCCTACTGGACATCTAAGAATGTATTGTCTAACTTCCATACTTTTGTGGCAAATCTGCTTCTCTGTCCATTGTAGTTTGAGAAATTACTTTGTAAAATTTCAATCTTTCTGAATTCATTGAGAGTTTTTCTGTGGCCTAGCATGTGTCTATTCTGGGGAATGATCCATGTGCACTTAAGAAAAATGTATATTGCTGTATTTGTGTGTAATGTTCTGTATATATGTATTAGTTCCCGATCCTCTAATATATTAATCAAAGTCTTTGTTTACTTTTTGCTTCTTTGTCGAGATGTTCTATCTAAAGATGATAATGGTGTATTAAAGTCTCTCACTACAATCGTAGAGGTATCTATTTCTCCATTTAGTTTTGTCAATTCTTGCCTCATATATTTTGAGATGCCCTGATTAGTAACATAAAAGCTTATGATTGTTCTTTCTTATTGAGAGATTACCCCTTTTATTAAAATATAGAGGCCTTATTTGTTTCACAATAGTTTTACATTTAAAGTCTATTTTGCCTGATATTAGTATAGCTACTCCCGCCCTTTTTTGGTTATTGTTTGCATGTAAAACTGTTTTCCAAACATTCATTTCCAGCCTCCTTGCCTCCCTGGGTATAAGCTGAGTTTCTTGTAGAAAGCTTATAGATGGGTCACTTGTCTTCATCCATTCCGCCAATCTGTTTCTTTTGATTGGAGAGTTTAAGCCATTAACATTCAATGTTAATACTGTGAAGGAATTACTTACATTAGCCATATTTTCATTAGGGTTTTGTATGCCAAATGCTGTTTTTATTTCTCTTTTTATTATTTTAGTTTTTTTTATATTCTCCTCCAACTCTCTCTCACTCCTGTTTTTTTTTTTTTTTT
>JAQZBX010015974.1:10402-37069 GCA_029593785.1 Cabassous unicinctus | reverse complement strand
AAACTTCTTTGAAAATTAAACTTAAATTTGGGAGACACTGGGGAATGAGAGGGGGAAGGTTTCACGATACAATGGACATCCGATATTACAGTGATAAAAGGAAAAAAGAATAATTTCTCTTTAAAAAATGATTTTTTTTGGTTCTTGTTTTTTGTGTGTTTTTTCCCATTTTTTCAACTGTGCCAATCTGCTAATTATATTTTATTATTAGTTTAGTTTCCTTTTTTTTTTCTTCTTCTGAGTCTCCTTGTAATTATCTCTTGCATTTAAAATTATCATTATTATTTCTTTTTCTGATTAATTGGGATAGTTCTTCATGATATTGCAATGATGGATACATTCCATTGTACATTTTGTCAAAACCTATAAAATAGTGTGGTGAGAAGTGTAAACCACAATGTAAATTATAGACCATGGATAGCAGCAATGTTTATATATGTGTTTATCAATTGCAACAAATGTATCACACTAATGAAAGTTGTTGTTAATGGGAGAAATTGTGGGAGGAGATGCTGTGGGGTATATAGGAATCCCTTATATTTTAATGTAATGTTTCCGCAATCTAAAGCTTCCTTAAAAATAAAGGAAAATAAAAAGTCTATCTGAACTAATAAAGGATTTCAACAAGGTTACAGGATATAAGTTCAATATAGAAATAACTTACAAAAATAAAAATAAATAAAATAAAAAATAAAAATAAATTATTGAAATAAATGCAATAAGCTATCCAAAAATGAACTTAAGAAAACCATTCAGGTCACAATAGCACTAAAAAGAATAAAATGCACAGGAATAAATTTAACAAAAGAAGTGCAAAATGTACATTTTGTAAACTAAACAACATTTTTTTAAAGAAATCAGTGTTAGATTATGTATTTCAATTGTTTCTGCTTTCTCTAGTTCAAACTTAAATGACTTTTGATTTTTTAAAAATTCCTAGTAGAGTTATATATGTTTGGAATAGCTCTCTGGGGAAAGGAGTTACTTGAAATTGTCTTGGTCCACAAGAGAGACACAGCTATTAGGTGAGAAAAAGCCCAAAGTTCTAGGATGACATTGGGCAGAGCTTATCTTTGCCTGGGCATAAACAATGCCATCATAAAAATATTGAACATGTACCAGAGTCCCATTAGGATAGATGCTGACATAATTACCATGAGAGATTTTAAAACAGCTGCATAATCACAGGAAGAATTAACAAAGGCAGGCTCTAAACAAAGATACCAATCTGGTCCTATATTTAAGCAATGGAAACTAGGTAGAACAGATTGTATCAAGGAATGAATTATGATGCTGAACCCAAATGTCTCCAATGAGATAATAAACCTCATATTCAAGACAACAATATATTGAAAAGAACATGGGGATTCACAGAAACAGATGGATTTAATTCTAGCTCAATAGAGAAAAAGATATATTTTTTTAGTTCTAGTAAATCAAATATATGGTTCAGCAAACATTTCCACAATAAATGTGGGAGCAAGTTACATAGGGGTTTTCAGTTCATGAAAATTAATTGAGCTGAATTCTTGCTTGTGTACTTTCCTGTTGATTTATTTTTCCCAATTTACCAGAAAGATTGATTTTTTAATAGTCACCTAGCTAGTCTGTTTTTTCTCCTTTTTAATTTAAAATATTACAAACTGAAAATCATGCTTATTATCTTCATTACATAATAAAGTATCCATTATTAAGATTCATAGCAATATTGTATCTAGCTTCTGTTTATGGACATTTGAGATTCTAACTGCCGATTAAAATTATTTGTTATTCAGATGACAATATACAATGTCATAAGAAAAAACTTAAATATTGCTGTTGAAATTATTTGCACATTTTATGTTGAGCTAATTTATATTCTCATCAATCTAGAAATCTAATTTTTGGACACTACAAGTGATATTTACCTTTGCAAGCTAATATAAAATGTTCCTATAGAAAGTCTTTTTTTTAATTAATTGAAGTATATCTCTCATTCATAAGCATACATAAATAATAAATGTATATTAATAGTTTTGAACTTTAAATCAAATATACATAACATATTATAGGACTTTCAATCTTCACCCTACCACCAATAACTTGCATTGTTGTGAAACATTTTAAGCTAATATAGAAAGAGCATCCTCAATATATTATTACTAATCAAAATACTATCTCTATATCTATATTTCTTTATTATTTTCTGGATAAAGATTTCAATCCTTGATTATGTAAACTACAAATCTTTAACTGCATGAATGTCTACAATTTATTTTTCAGGTTTTTTTAACTCACTCATATCACTTATCTCCTTATCCAGGTTAAATCTTATGGGGCATCTTTATGGTGATGTCTTGCCCCTCCCTATTCTCAGTGTGGTAATCTAATAGCCCTCCACCTATTCTAATCCTACCTCCTTGGTGTCTGATTACACCTTGAGGAATGTGAAGGGAGAAAACATAACTACGTTGAATGTATTCACTTTGGTAATGTAATCACACATTTCAAGTGAGCCATAAACCTCCAAGACTAAGATTGCATATCTCTGAGGCACTTACCATCTGTGGCAGTTTGATATCATTTATGAAATTAAAAAGAGATATTGATCCTGTTTTTAAACTGGTCTGTTTCCCTGGGCATATAATACAATACTTTGGTTGTATTAGATTCAGCTGAGATGTCTGATTAATTCACATTAAGATTAAGGCTTTGATTCAACCATGTAATTACAGTACATCTCAGCAATGAGTCCCAGCCCCATGGTCTGATAAAGCAGACTCTCATAGGGAAGTAGACACACAGAGAAGCAGATATGTGTGGAAAGAGAGAAGGCTCCATAAGACACAAGAGAGGCCCTTCGAGGAAGATAAGCCTGATAGTCTACAGCTGTCCTTGTAAATGGAAAAGAGCAGTAGAACCTGGAAAGAAATGAGCCCTGGGGAGAAATTTTGAGCCTTATGCCAGCCTACAGCTGAAATTGGAAGAAGCTGGGACAACCAAGTCTTAAGTGGAAGAAGGAAGGCTGAACATTCACAGATATCACCTGCCATCTTGCTTCAACACATGGCCAATGACTTTGGGTGAGCAAGTACCTCTTGTGGTACTTTGAACTGGACTTTTTAGGACCTTGTGACTGTAAGCTTCTACCCCAAATAAATACCCTTTATAAAACCCAACAGATTTCTGGTACTTTGCATCAGCACCATTTTGGTTGACAAATATACCAGCAAAGGTGGCATTCAAAAATGAGGGAGAGCTCAAAATAGTAATAGATAAACAGTTATTACAAAGTATTATATTTTGGGTAACTAATACACCATTCTTCATTAAATAAATATTTTACACCATCTTGCTTTTTCTGACTCTTTCAGTGACTCTGCCACTCACATCACTATCAACTGATGATTACCTAAGCTGTGTTCTTGATAAATAGATTTTGATATTTTTATGCCAGGTTTTACTCATTTTCTTGTTTTCCTCAGGAGGAATTTTTTTAAAATATATTTTTATTATAAAAGATGTGAACTTACAAAACAATGTGTAGAATTCCCACTCAACAACCTTTCATCAACACAACACACTGTTATGGAAGATTTGTTACAGAAAATGAGATAATATCATCTATTACCACTAAATATGGTCCAGAGCAATTTTTTGGCTTATATTTTCCATTCCACTAGGAACTCTTAGCTGAGCTCTTAGATGTTGTCATAATCTAAATTTTCCTGAAAAAATATAATTCAATGAAATATCATAAGCTCCTACATAAAAGGTAGCAATCTTAGAAAGATTCATAAACATATAAGAAATAAATAGCCCCAAACTCTAACTCTCCTGACCATAAAAAGAATAGGAACTCCCAAATTTTTTACAAGCTAGTACCACACTGACCTCTGATTGATATTGCCATTCTATACATTGATACTATATGCTTCAAACTTGCAAAGTGTTCTTTTATCTCCGAGTAGCATTTTAATCATTTCTTCATGTTTGAATCTTCCACATTATTAATTTAATTCTTAGATATTTTACACATTTTACTCCTTTCGAAATTGGAGTATTTTAAGACTACACCTCTAGTTTTTGTGTATATATGTAAGTGTTCATTTCTCTATTTCAATTTGTAATGAGATGCATTGCTGAATTGATTCATGTTAAAATAAATTTTGAGCAAAACCTGGTTAGAACTCTGAGGGATTTATTGAATCAATTCATGAATTGGGGAGATTCCAATCACCACAAGGTAGAGAGGAATTTCACTGAATAAAAAGAACAACAGTCTTTTATAGACATAAAAATTGAGTACATTTGGAGGAAATTTTCAGTGGTTAATAAAAACTATGTTTACTAATATGATATTGCATGTGGTTGCTTAACAAAGAGGACGTTTGCTGATATAAGTAAAGGGAATTGGCAATAGCTGATTGGCAGGTTGAAATTCTGTTTTCTGAGCATGCTTGGCAATTACAGGAACAGAAATTATTTAGATTTTTGTTCTGATGGCATGGACTTAGCATAATTGCTTTTTCCTTGGGCCTACTAAATTTTGTTTCTCATTCAAATTTTAGTTATTTATATTTTGCACTCTGTGTAAACTACAAATACATTCATAAAGTGGCACTGTCTCCCATGCATTCATGTTTTATAACACCTACACATTTCTCAGGTCTAATTGCTTAAGATGATAGTTATCCTTGTTTATTCAATAATAGTGATGATAACTGGTAAAGGAAGACAAGACAGTTATCCTAGTGCCTGAGTTTCAGGTGTGGTGGTTATGATTTGCTAATTTTATGACATCGACCATTTCATAAAATTTCTCTCCTGTGTCTATTTCTCCTTCTGAAAAATTGAGAGTCAAAATATAGTTCCTTTACAATTTTTGCAATAGATTTCTGCATTGACCTCCAATTTTCCAACTATATATATGGTGAGACACATCATTCAATCATCTGTTTTATCTCTCACTGGTTGTGGGACAAAACACATTTGCAGTAGATGAGAAGCATAATAAATAACTTTATTAAGCCAATAGTTTTCCAATGGTTTGGTTTCAATATGAAAATAGGCTGCTATATCTGTGAAGTCAATAGGATATATAATTGTCTACACTGAGGGAGCAAAATGACTCGGCATTGTAACTGCCTAATGATGAAGTAAAGCAATGAATCATATCATCCTCTTATTTTCTGTGTGCCCTTGAATATTAGCATTTTGAATTTTATCAAAATTCATTTTGTGAAATGGGAAACTGTAAATTCTTTGCATTTTTCTATTTCACAACTAACGTTGCTTTACTCTCAGAGTTTGCTTCCTCCTGAGACCAATATGTCCAGACTTATTTCTGGAAGCCAGTCTACTCTAGACCTGAGAGGCCCAGTCTCTGTTGGCACCAGGTAGAGGAGACTATCCCCTTATATATTGTACATCAGCTTCTCTCCATCACTGAGTTGTACATTAAATCCAGCAGTTTCTTCCTGTGATAAAAAGAGGGAGACATCAAATTATTGTTTTTCATCATTATTCCATAAACTGAATGTATATTGAGAAGCTAGATGTTTTTTCATCAAGGTATTGCTGTTCTTATACTTTTCAAATTTTAACAAGCTTAGGAAGGGGATTTATCTCACTGATATTTAGGTACTTAATCATTCCTGTAAAATGATATATTTCTGATAAAAACACCAAGACAAATGCACAATGAAAGTTACTTGGTTTCCTCTTAGGAATTATGTTTTATAAATATTTTGTCAATAAAATGAGCAAATAATTTCAAACAGCTAAGTCATGTCAGAACTGTACTAGAACACTGGTCTCCTTCAATCCCATTACTCATGAGACCACAGGGTATACTTTCTTTGAATCAATTCTATAAACTTGATTTACCACTCATTTGAGTGAAATGATGAGTTGTAGAGAGGAAGTAGATTTTGAGTTATGATACTCTTCTAGAGTCCAACTATAAACTTGGATTGTATGGCCTGAAGGAAGAAAACTAGACCCAGGTGAGTAAGAAAGGCGAGAATTCCAAATGTTCTATTTTACTTTACACCAACTCCTCTGATCAAGTCAGGTACCTCTAAAGTCATTGTAAATCCTACTAAATTTGGTGGAGGTTGACTGACCTAAAAATGAACTAGGGCATATATTTAGTCCCTTAAATTAAATTACATCCATGTTATTTTAGCCTTGGGCAGTAATTGAGAACACTTTGAGAGGTCAAATTCCTCTCTCTGGATATCCTTCATGTCCTGTTCAGCAATCCCTCTTGGCATCTAATACTGTTCTGTCAAAAGGGAAAGTGAATGATTGAGGTACATTCATCCAACATATGCCCCAGTCACCTAAACTCAATTATATTCAGAAACATAGAATATTAAAATAATTTACTTTTGCTGAGTTGAAGAGAATGCCATAATGCAGTTAATTAGTTCCACACTTTAAAAGATTTGTGGATTTTAAATAGACTTGGAGCAGGAATCTTTTATTAAATATTTAATTCACTATGCATTATGGGTAAAAAAATTCATTCTGTAATTCAAAATTTATATCTGCTCAGTATAGATTTTAAATGTATTACTATTAAACATTTGTTGAATGAATCAACCAATTTGCTTAATATTTTGAATAGATGCATTATATATTTATGTCTGTGTATCTTAGTTTATACTGATAATACATTTCTATTTATACTCCTGGAAATTAGTGATATATGTCCATTTTTAATTGTCTGTAATTCAAAGAAAAGTATTAGTTTACTGAAAGCCTTTCAATTAAAAGAATCGGTAACTATATATACAACAATTATATGATGTTTATCCCTTTAGAACATGAAATTTTAACAATAAATTTGTGGAAATATATTTATAATCCTCCAGACAGTAGATTATGAGGAATCTGCCTTGGGAGACTTCTATAGAATTTTAGCTTTACTGCTAGCAGGCTAACTTGGGAACATTTTCCTGTTGCTGATTTAGACTGTAAGCGTTTGTGATCTTATGAGTTGCCTTAGGGATAATTTGAATGAAAATTACACAAAAATTTTACTACTTGTTTCACTAAATTCTGTTAATAAAGAGTTAGCATAAGAATTCATGGAGAATAAAAATGACTATTCATTGTTAAAATATTTCTCATAATGAATATCACAATTATGTAAAAGGCAATAGAGAATATGATCATTACCTTTGTTCCCAGTACCTTCTTTTATCAAATCATAATAATATATAATATTTTGGGATTGCTATAGGTTTTAATATGTGGATTATCTTATTGGATCTGTAATATCAAAGAAGAGAGTGTCATCACATTTCACTGAATTTTAAAGAAAATTTAAAAAGCAGGATTCAATTCATTATTCATATCACTGCCATGATATCAATAAACACATATTAATATTTTATGAAATACCCCAAATATAAAAAAATTAGAATATATAAAAAATTGTTTATAACTACTACTTAGTTTAAGTACTAATTCATATTTTATTGTGTTTGCTTCAATGAATTAAAGTGATAAATTTTTGAAGATACATTTGACGTTCAAATTTATTTCACTTTAATTGTTTCCTTATCCTGTCTCATGTACCTCAATTGACAAGGCGTATTCATTCTCAGAACTGATTTATACTTATTTGTATACTCTACTATACTCTGTTCTTCTGAATGTTTCACGAACACATAATTGGGAACACATCTTATGTAATTTTTTGAAACTTGCTTTTTCACCTTGTATTGAAATGTTCATATTCATATATGCAGTATTATCAAAATCAGTTTAACTGAAACAGAATGTTCAATTCTATTATATTACACAGTATATTTTTCACTCTCTTATAAACAGGTATTTGGTTATATTTCAATTAGTTTAAACAAGCTGGAAAAAACATTCTGAAATATGTCATTTTAAAAATTTGAGTGTTTGTTGGAAGTGACATTGCAGCTCCAAATCATGCACATTTTCAACTGCATCAAATATTCCCAAATGACACTCCAAAGTAGAGAACTTACACACCAAACAACCATTGAATGACATTTTCCCTTTTCCATATTTCTAGCCTTTAGTTTTCAGACTTACATGTATTATATTTTCTAAACTAATGACAATAAAACAACATATTATTATGGTTTTGCATTTCTAATTATGGTGACCTTGGAGGTGTTTAAGATTTGCTAATTTGTCCTTAGTGTTCCTGTTCTTGAATTGTTTCTTCATATACTTTGTTCATATTTTTCCCTGAGATTAATTTGATTTTATATTTCATTTTTAATGAGGGATAGGGCTCCTTTGTCATACACATTGCAAGTATTTATTGCTTATCATTGTCTTTGTGGCATTCTTTTAATTATTTGTTTTAATGGTACAGTTAAACATTTCAGACTATATTATCTATAATTTCTTCTACATAAAGATATACAGTACTATTCAAAAGCTATTTTAAAAAAATAAACTAGTCAATTCTTAAAGTCTTAGACATATCTCTCAGTGTATCTATGTTAAAATCTTGTCTGCATCCTTTATCCCATTTCCTTCAGCATTGTAAAAGTTAATTGTTGCATATTTTCCTTCAGCCATCAGATCAAAGATCTCCCTGCCTAATGGGCAATCTCACAGAAGTGAAAGAATTCCTACTCATGGGTTTTTCTGATATATGGGAGATATCGCTCTGGCATGCTGGGCTATTTCTGCTGATTTACCTGGCAGCGCGGGTGGGGAAACTTCTCATCATAATGGTCATTACTCTTGATCCTTGTCTTCATGTGCTACTTCCTGAAGAACCTCTCCTTTTTGTATTTGTGCTACATCTCAGTCACTTTGCCGAAGACCATCCACAGCTCACTGAATCACAGCAGCTCCATCTCATATCTTTGTTGTGTGGCTGAAGTATACTTTTTCTTTGTTTTTGCAACTGCTGAGCTAGCCTTTCTCACTGTTATGCTCTATGACTGCTATGTTTCAATTTGCAATCCCCTCCAATATGGAACCATAACGACATCTGGAAAATGTCACCAGATGTCAGTCATCACCTGGCTAAGTCGTTTCTCCTATGCAGCAGTCCACATTGGATATATGTTTAGGGAGCCCATCTCAAGATCCAACAAGGTCCATCAGTTCTTCTGTGACATCTCTCATGTGTTGGCTCTGCTTTCCTGTGAGAGATTCTTTATTGAGTTTGTAACCCTGGCTCTGAGCTCATGCTTGGTCCTTGGGTGTTTTATTCTTATGACCATCTCCTATTTCCAGATATTCTCAACAGTGTTGAGAATTCCTTCCATAGAGAGTTGAGCAAAAGCTTTCTCCACTTGCTCCCCGCAGCTAATTGTCATGATGCTCTTTCTCACCACAGGAGTCTTTGGTGCCTTGGGACCTGTTTCTAAGTCTTCATCCATTTAAGATTTGATGCTTGCTATGACATACACTGTTTTGTCCCCCTTTCTGAATCCCATTAGAAATAAGGAGATCAAAGCAGCTAGTTGGAAACTACTTAGGAAAATATGTCCTCTTAAACAGAAGAACCTCCTTGTCTATGCTAGTAGAAGATATGTAAAAAAAAGACCAGAAGAGCATACCTACTTTATGAAATGCACACAAGTTATTGAAAAAACTGTTGAAAAATGGCAATCTTTCCAATCCTATATCTATATAGAAATACAAATGATCCTTCACAAAATAAAATTCTAAAGATGTTAACTATTTTATGTTGTGTAATTCAAATTCTTGTGGTGATCTCTTAATTTTCATTCCACATAAATTCCTATTTATTTATATACCATATAATGAATCTCAAATCCTATAGCTACGGTTACTACAGATTTATTGGAAGATTATACATGCACACATACCTACAAGCATGCACACACATGTACACACAAAACACAAACATACCTGTTTTTACTACCTCATTTACCTAGTTAGGGATAGAGAACATAATACACGCAAGGTGGTTAAATACAGAAGTAGGAAATGTTGTTGTAGGTCTTTGATAAATATTTGAAAGATAATTTTCCTTTATTCTTAGCTAATTCTAAAATTGTCAGAAATTTGAGCCAATTTTCATCAGCCCTTTTTTGCAAAAACTGAAATGGCTTCTTTCCTTTTTAAACTAATATAATGACTATTATAAGAATGAAAACCCATGTGTTTATGGCATTTGCTCTGTGCCGGATAGTGGTTTAAACATTATATATATTTACATAATCTCAGTTCTCACAATGACATTACTATGTTGGTTTTTATTTCTTTTTCAAGACTTAACATATAAGAAAACTGAGTTAGAAGTAGTCAGGAGCATGCCCAGTTCACACAGCTAAAATTATTTGAACCAAGAATTGGTCCCAGACAGTTTGGTTACAGGGTCCTTACTGTTGTCCCAATTCTATACTGGCATAATATGTAGGATAAATGAAAATTGATAGTGTCATGTTAAAATATATTTCTGGAATAAATCTACATTTCCATGATGTGTTTTTTATATCTGTGCACTGCTGGATCCTAGATATTCATTGCTTATATTATATTTAGAATAATTACATCTATTTTATAAGTAAGGGTATGAAAGGCAGTCATTTTTGTGCCATTCGTTTCTGTTTTATAATAAAATTATTCCAGACCCATAGAATGATTTTTGGAATTCTCTACTTTTTTATGATGCAAAACAATTTAGAAAATTATCTATTCCTCAATAGACAGAACATACTCATAAACAAGTTTGGCCTAATGATAATTTTTGAAGGTTTTGGTGAAATTTTCCATTTCCATTAAAATTGATTCATTAATTTTTTGTAAGGTTTTATATTTTGAAAATTTGTATTTTCATAGAAAATAATTTATTTTATTCTGAATTTCTAAATGTATTATTTTCTGAAGTTATTTTCATGGTTTCAATTCTAATATTTATAAATACTTGTTCTCATTTGCATCATTGATCAAACTGTCTAAATGTATTACTATTTTATTGCTATTCTCACTGTTAAATATTTTTTTTAATTCTTTGTCTTTTGTGTAGATTTCCTTTCAATTTAAACTGTGGTTCTGAGTTTTGACAAATGCATGGAATAATGTAAACACCTTCACCATGTAGATACAGAACAGTTTTATCACTCTGCCAAATTACTTAGTGCTGAAGATTTGTAGACTATCTCTCCCTGACTCCAGCCCCAAGAACCTTTGATCTATTATCTGACTCACTTGCCTTTCACAGAAATTTATCAAAATGGAATCAGATAGCATGTAGACTTTTGATTCTGGCTTCTTTTCCTTAGAAAAATGCATTTAAGATTCATCCATGTTGATGGGCATATGAATTGTTTGGACTTTGTTGTTGATAACTTTTCCACAGAAAGGATTAGCAACTATTTTATTATTTTATCTATGCATCTGTTAGAAGACGTTGTGTTGTTTCCAGTTTTTGTTAATTACAAGCAAAGCTGCTATAAAGATTCATGTAAAGATTTTTATGGGAATGAAACTTTTCATTTAGCTGGGGAAATGTTCAAATTTTGGGTCCAATGTTAAGTGTCTATTTAGTTTTCTAAAAAATATACTAATTTTTTCCCAAAGTGTCTAAAATTTTTGCATTCCAATCGGCAATGTATAAGATTTCCAGATTCTGTGCATTCATGTCACGACTTTGTATTATATGTTTGTATTTTGTTGTTGTGTTTATATTAGCCATTTGTACAGGTTTAGGTATCAATATCCCATTGTAGTTGTAATTTGCATTTCTCTAATGACTGAAGATATTGAGCACTTTTTTCTGCACTTATTTTACATCTATAAGTCTTGCATGGTGAAAAGTCTGTTCAAATATTTTGCCCAGGTATATTTGCATTTTATTGTTGTTACTAATCTTTGAGAGTTCTATATATAGTCTGGATATGTCATTTGTGAGATATATGACATGAAAATACATATGCCCAGGTCATAGCTAATTTTTCACAGAGAATTTGAAAGCAATTTTTAAAAATATGGACAGAGTTCCACTTAGCAGAATTTGCTTTTATGGATTATACTTGTCATGTCATTTCTAAGATGATTTTACCCAAACCAAAATCACAATGTGTTTTATTTTATTTTTTGCCTACCGTGATTGCCATGTTAGTTTCTACATTTAGGTCTATGATTTATTTTGTGTTGATTTTATATGCAATGTGAAAGTTTTGTTTAGGTTCTTTATTTTAAAGAAGGATGCTCAATTTTTTTCACCACCATTTATTGAAAATGCTGTCCTTTCATCATTCAATTTCCGTTACAATTTGTCAAAGATAAATTAACCATATCGATGTGGAACTATTTCTTAGTTTCTTGTTTTGTTTCATTGATCTATATGTCTATCCTTTTTTACCAATCCCACACTGTCTTGAGGTCAGTGACTGTATTAATCTTTCAACTTTATTCTTAATTTTCACGTTTTTGAATTTCTATTCACTTGGACATTCCATATACATTTTAGAATCAACTTTAAAAGAAACAGTTTTTAAATCAAGTCTGCAGTTGTTTTTTTTTTTCTTTTCCCAATTTTGTGCTTTCTTCCCTATGAAGTCCTTAGAAATAGCAACATAAAGAAAATACCAAAATATATGCCCACTAAATGGTTTTCAAAAATGTCTGGAGTGTATATTGTTTTTCATTGTTTGCAGATAGTTTCGTGAATCAATCTTGATTTCTGTACTGAATTTATGAACTTATTCATAACCCATGCATAACAACCATCTTTTCATTCTTCTATTATATAAGAAAGAGAAAAGGCTCTCATTCACATAGTTAATATTTGACTTAAATGTGGATTTTCTAGTATAAGAATGTATCTCTTACTTTCTTCTTCTTTTTTATTTTTCTTCTTTTATTTTATTCTTCTTTTATTTCTTCTTCCAAATTCTGTTTTAACCCCATCTAGTACCATTATCACTAAAGTTCCTGTAACATCAATTTTCGGATGAGTTACACCTCTTCCATGCCTCTGGATGATTTGAGGGAATGAGGTACAATTGCTTTCTGTTTAATAAAAATCTCTGGATAATTGGAAACTGCATGTTTTGAAAGGTAAGGAGATGGGGTTTTCATAGAGGCACAATGTTTAAACATTTCCTGTTGTTTATTTGTTTTTGTTTGCTTAATAGGGTAGATTTGAGAAAGTTTAAACACTGATGTGAACATTCAGCCTACAGACCAGGGAGAAGACAAGTAATCATTTGATTTTCAGTCTCCTTATAGAGATATTTTTCAAGAATACCAATAAGCCAACAAACAATCTCCAGATTAGACAGTCATAAGAGGTATGGTTTGAAGCATATTATAATATCAATATTTTAAAGATCAGCAAAGCATATATTGAAATATTTTAAACATCATCTAAAGCATCTATAGGACATAGGTGTCATCTTCTGTATTAGTCAGCCAAAGGGGTGCCGTTACAAAATACCAGAAATCTCTTGGCTTTTATAAAGGGTATTTATTTGGGGTAGAAGCATACAGTTACCAGGCCATAAAGGGTAAGTTACTTCCCTTACCAAAGCCTTTTGCCACGTGTTGGAGCAATGTGGCTGCTGATGTCTGCAAGGGTACAGGCTCCCTCTTCCTCTTTTGACTTCATGTTTCCAGATTCTTCCGATATCAGCTGTATGCTGGGATAATCTCATCTCTCTCCCAGGGCTCATTCCTCTCCAAGCCCAGTTGCTCTGGTCGCTTCACAAGTTCAGCTGTAGACTATCAGGCAAATGGCTCATCTCTCTCTTCCCAGAGACTCTGCCATATCTAAAGTATCTGCTCCTCTGTGTGTTTACTTCCCAGGGAAACAGGATCAAAACTCCGAATAACACCTTTGCCTTGTTTTCTCTGTGAGTCCCTGCCCACCAGGACTGTGGGGACTCAACATCCTACTGACATGGCCCAATCAAAGTCTTAATCATTACTTAATCAAGTAAAAGTGAAACCTCTGAATCCAATACAGTCTAATATGTCCAGACAAGTTCACAAACATAATTTAAAATACATTTTTGGAATTCATAAACAATATCAAACTGATACATCTTCCAATAAGCCATTATAAATACTGAAGTTCATATTTTGATTCTGCCTTTTCTTTTAATTTCATTTCTCAATGTATTGTAAGCACAAGTATAAAAATGTGCTATTTAATTTGGGCCCCTAAGTAACATCAACTAGCAGAGATACCCGGAGTGTGCATTCACAGACTGGCCTTATAAAACACTAATTTCTGACCAGAGATCAACTTTGAACCAAAGCACTGTTATCTAGTTTGTCAAAAGGTAACTTGGCCTCTTTCCTGAAACAGAGACCAACACAACAGTCCCAGTCTTCCATCTGTCATCAAAGGCAGATTTACCTAGGATCCAACCTGAAGTGAGACTTTTCTCAGTGAGAATCAAACATCAGACAATCAACACTCTCCCATCACATAACTCAGGGACAATCAAAATAAAATAAAATTTCTGTCTCCAATAAGTGAGGTGTTTGTAACTCCATGACAAGCTTACCTGCCCTCTAAAATGATACTTGTAATGGAGCCCTTAACTTGTTTGAGAATGGAGAAACACCACCATGTCTTTTCCTTTTCAAAGTAGAGGTGAAGTTCACATCATTCTCTGAGTCTCTTTAAAGACACCCTCATTCTTATCAATCCCTTTCAAAACCCTCATTTCTCCAGAAATGATTACAAAATTGATGATGCAGTAAAAGATACAGAATGTGATTCTCTATCTCTTGCAGGGATAGAAAAGCCAGTATACTTAGAGTGATAGGGTCCTTCTAGTCTAATTTTCTCAGTCTCAGGGCCTCAAATCAATACTCTGAGATAACCAGAATGCATCATTTAATGTTAATATACTGTTTGCATTTATAGCATACATCATTGATCCTTTATAATTTTTGCAATTAAACTCCAAAGTGAAAACAGGTGAGCAAATTGGAGGAAAAGAGTTGTAAAGAGTACATAGCAGACAGAGCACAAATGTAGTGTGAGAAAAATCCTAAACTTTAATGTAAGAAAAACAACTTATATTAAAAATGACATAGCTATAAGGATATAGAATTGAGACAACCTGTGCCAAAATAACTTATGTATTTGATCAAGCGATTACTATAAAAATGAACTTATGTCTGCCAATTTGCTATTAATTTTCTCTATGCTATGAACCTTTTCAGCTCCTTAATTCTTCCCCTATTACTTTGGTATTTAATTGTTTTTGTAATGTACCATATTCATAACTTTCCATTTCCTTATCTGTATTGTTTTAGTTATTTTTTAGTGGTTACCCTGGATATAACATTTACCGTCTGTATTTATATGCCAAAGGTGTACTGATGCAAAGTACAAGAAATCTGTTGGCTTTTATAAAATGTATTTATTTGGGGTAGAAGCTTACAGTTACAAGGCCATAAAGAGTCCAACTCAAGGTTGCTTTCTCACCAATGTCAGTTGCCATGTTTTGTAGCAAGATGGTTGCTGATTTCTCTCCTATAATGTAATGTCTACTTCTGTTCCTAATCTTAGTGTGAATATAGTCTTTAATTAAATTGCCTCTAGAGTACATTTTCATCATCACTCCACCTTATGTATCAATATCTGCCTATGTTGCAGGCTTTTTGTGCAGTTAACTGGAGTTTAATAATTGAAAAGATATTTCTAAGAAGACATGTTAAATGCAATTACAAATGATTATCATCCTTGCTTGCAGTGATTAATGCTTTATCATACATAATTTTAGCAGAATATTAAAATTTATTATTTTACCTTTAGCATGTGTCCTAGTATAGATAAAATTATTTATAAGAAATTTATAATAAAGCTCAGTAGGCATCTTTTCTGCATGAGAATGTTTTATCATTGAGAAATTGTGTACATATTTCATTCACATACATGTGCCTGTGTGCAGTAATACAAGTGTGTGTGCATGTCTGTGCATGCATTTGTCATTGAGGGTGTTAAGGTTATAAGAAGCTTTGTGACAATTTAGTATAACCTGTTTGTGTTATAGAAACTTAATAATTGTAAGCATTTTTTCCTATTGTCTGGGAAAGAAGATTTAGAAAGCCAGCAATGTCATAAATATTTTAAAATTGCAATTCCATTTTCTTATATAATCCTACATGTATTAAATGAAAAGTATGGAAACAATGTCAAAAGACAGGCTGTCAATTCCTGAGAGGATGAAGGAGGAAAGGTAGGAGTACTGAAGAATGTTAATTGTGAAATTGGCCTTGAATAATTGAACAACCACCTGCAGAAATGTCTGGGAGGAAAAGCAGTTCAAACAACAAAAAAAGTGAAATGGCAAAATACCAAGTAGCTTAAATTACACCTCAAACCCCAAGTAAGCTAAGAGAGAGTGAAATCAATCCCAAAGGAGAGGATTCATAGTAGAAACCACAGTGTAGTGAGAATTAGTCATTTCTACCAACAAATCCAAAATGGTGAGTTATATCTTCCAGTATCTCAAAGGTCATGAGTATGATGAGGAACAGCATAAAATGAAAGCATTCTGCTGAACTGAGAGTGATAGTCAGATTAAACAACAACTTGGACAAGTCCAGCTTGGTAAGTAATGAGCAAATATTTAGGGTGTTTACATGGGGTCCATGTCCTCAGTGGTGGAGGAGAGACAGCATATTCTAAGATCGATAATCTGCAACTACTAAGAAATAGTAGCCATTTTAACCCTTTGAGGGTGCAGTGTTGGGTAGTATGCATGACCAAAAAGGCTTGTAGAAGACATATGTTGGTAATCATAAAGGTTATCATGTAGCATTTACTGGTGCTGATGGTAAAGGTCATATGTAATCTGTTTGCCAATCCTGTAGGTGTGTGTTGGCTTTATGCACATGCCCACTGCTGTAAGGCATCATTTGTGGCTGAAGCCTCACAATATTGTTTTATATGAACCAGGTGAGAATATTTGATGGGGATGCTTAGTGCTTTAGCCATAAGCCACTCCATGACAGCTCCTTCCTGACCACACTTTTTATGTAACCATAGGGCTGTTCCTCAGTGGTATAGGGCAGATCAGACAAATAAAAACTAAAGAATCCACCTCTTGGTTCCAGGGTGGGAGATTTTTTTGAGTTATTGCATCTTCTTCAGCAACTTTAGTGTTGGCAGCCTTTAATTCTGCATTCCATGTGTCATACAGACACTTAAACATTTTAGGGAGCTATGATGCTGTACACAAAGAGTAAAGCATTTAAGGATTTATAAATAACAATTAGAGATCAGAGACCAGGAATAAATATGACTGCTGAAAGAGCTTACAATTCAGGCCATACTTCCTTATGAGTATTTTAAATAAAGGCCTTTCTATAGATTATTAATTACAGACTATAGTAGTTTTGTTGTATTTAATTATTATACTTTTACGAAGATAATGTTACTCAACAAGTAAAACAGAACTTATAGACTTGCCTTAATTTTCCTTTAAAATCCCTCTTTGTTGAAGATGCACTGACTGCATGATATTCTAGAGAAGCATCAGAGCAGAACAATGTAATTGGGTGATAAGGGATTTTTCCCATAACATATCACATTTTTCTAAGAGTAACTAAAACTATAACCAACAATACTACCATGCAGCTCAGTATTAGATCAGAATATTAACAGTGAGAACTTAAGTCTTTAAGAACTTTGTACAATACCTAAATACATAAGTAATATATAAGTAATATTTTGCTTATATAGATTTAATGAACTGAAGATTAGGAAATTCCTTCAGTTTTCAACACTTCCCAAACACTTCTCATGTAACCCATTATATATTAAACGCAACTATGTTTTTAAAGTTTTTGAAAGTATTTTACTTCAGTTTAAAATGAAGAGATTTCACACTGTATACTGTAAGATACACAGTATTCATAAATAAACTTCAAGAGAAGATAAGAAACAATTTTCCCAATTATCTTTCAAAAACCTAAGCTTCCCAAAGGAAGCAAGATTACCCTCCCAATGCCATCACCTTAATATGACCACATGCCTATTGGGCCATAAATATTTCCAACCTAAGAATACATTTACTTTAAAAAATGAGGGTAATTCTTTTGTAAAAATAATTCAGAGTGGTGAAAACAAAAGGGATGGTTGCAGGTATTAAGTGTCTAAAAGAGGTAGTTAATACTGGATTTAAAATTATTTTATATACAGTTGTTCCCTTAGTAGTAATTATAAGTCTAAACATTCACAATAATCCTAAGAAATAAATACTGTGATTATCCACAGTATTTTTAAGACAAATTAGTCTTTTAAATACCAGAATTTTGACACCTTGGTAAAAATTCTGATCAGAATAAAATACGACTGTAAAATTTATAACATTCTCAAAATAACATCTCCTTTAAACTTTTTTGGGGTTTACAAAAGTATTATGAATTCCAAGTTTTGGCACATATTTTTTCATTGTGAATTGAAATGCAAATATTTTGAAAATGTGAAAATCGTGAATGTATATATTTTAGCACTTCACTTTTTACAAGGTGAAAGAATAAATTCTTTGTAACAGTTTGAAATTAAAGATATTCTTAAAGTTATTTTTTTCCTACTATTAAAAGTCAACGGGTTTGGACATTATGTTTAACCAGGGCTTTTTCACAGTGAGAGATTAATTAGAAAAATAGTAAGGAAAATACTTAACTTCCAAAATTAGCAGCAGCTCTGTATTTTTTTAAAACCATTAAGGATATGGTAAGGCAACATGAAGTACAAGAAGCCATTCTTATAAGGAAAAGTGTCTTTGCCTCTTATATATTGATTTTTCCCAAAGAGAATTTTATATTGTTCTAATCAAAATAGACCAACAGTTTAAGAAATCTATGTTATTTTAAAAAGAGAGAAAAATTAAACTTGAGTTTTGGATCAGCACACCATTCAGCAAACAAAACCTAGTTTGCATCCATCATAACAGTTTGAGGCATCCTCTGACAGTTTTCTATGCTATCAGGTTAATTTTTGTTACCATTATCAACTATAGATTTCTATGTAATAATGGCTTCCTGGAATCACCCATTTACTTTGGGATCCTTAGTTTGGAAAATGCTTTTATAAACTTTCTATTACCTTTAAATTCCTAAAATGTCTTATAATGATTTATAACCCTAAAGAGTTACTTCACTTTAAAAAAATTTAAAATTTAAATTTGCATATTAAATTTTAGTCAGCAATAAAGTAAACTTACTTTCATAATCCCTCTACAACTTTTCATATCCATTCAAATTTTTTCTTACATCCCTCATCCATCATATGTGAAAAATTAGCCATTTCACATTAGGAGAGATATGCACTATCTTCTTTAGCTTAATTTCATTAAAAGCAAGTTTACAATCTTCATCTTTTTATAGCACTAATAAATATAATGCTAATTTATTTTATTAGTATCTGTATAAACCTATGTAGATTACACTTGAATTGAATAAAATTGAAACAATTACAGTGTATGCAGGGAAACATTTTACTTCCTCCAAAAGAGGCTAAAGTCTCTTTTCCATAGTATTCTAAATTTGTGAACAACCACAAAAGCACATTGACTCTCAGATTCTAGAATGTGTATGTTTTTAAAAAATTTGTTTCACTCATAATTTAGAAAAAACTTTCCATAGCTTTTGAGAAGTTTTTATTTACTTAGTGAAATTTGGCAATTGGGTTATTAAATAGCCTCCTTTGAAGGCTGTTAAAAGTTAAAATATAGAATTACAGGACAAACTAAACAAACTGAGTTTTATTCCCTAACATACCCTCTGTCCCTATCATTCTTAATTTTCAGGCTCAGTAGGCAGAGTTCTAAGCTAAATTCAGATTTCCTTATCTTACTTCACCTAGCCTTTCACCCACATCTCCCTCAACCAGTTTTAATGAGAGCCTTGAATTCAGTTAAGGTTAGGAGATGGCTTTGGTTGTTAGAGTAAGTCAAGTAGCTTAACCAACACCTCTTTTCTACTTCCAATAATTTCTCTATTCAGATTTCTATTTGCCCTTTTTATCATTAAAAAACCTACCTGACCAAGATCTGAGTATTTAGATTATAATTTTTAAAGAGTACCAAATGCTCAGCTTTTCTAATTTGGAACTCCAGGAGTACTCATTTACATATATATGTGTGTGTGTTTGCTTATTTACTTTATAGTAATTTGAATAGAGCTTTTTTGAACATTACCATTTGTTAATTTGATATTACTATCTGGACATATGAAGATATGTATTGAACAAAAAGACAGATATGAATAGAAAGTTAGACACACAAAACAGAACCATAAAACTCAATAATTTGACCAAAAATTCTCACACATTTTGGTTTGGCTTGTCTTTGGGTTTTTCATCATCCAAATACCCCTCTGGTATTTCATTCCTTTTAAGACCTCCACCAGGATCAGGATTGTGTGGAATATTCAAGCTTGTTCTTAGAAACATGTTTATATTTTTAAAAAATGGAGAAAGCATTATGTGGGCATTGTTTGATTAACAGTTATTTAGCAAGGGAGATATATTCAGGAAGCTATGCTTTAAATATTCTTGTTTTAATTCAGTAGTAAGTCTTCCCTTTCAAGTGCTTTCAATCCAGGGTTCTATCAGTTACCATCCTACTGTACTTGGGACTTCTAATTTCTTAAGAATGTCTTCCATCTCTTGAGGGCTTGGTGAAGGGAGCTTATGTTTTTATTCTAACCTTGTTCTAACTGACCATTCTCCACTAAAGTTTCTAGTAGAGTTCTTTGCCTTTTGAAACACTGACTTTTCACAGCTTATCCTGTAAGGAAAGCTGAGGGTCTTTTCCTCAGTTCCTGAATTACTTCACTTTTTCCCTGTAAATTTCAATAACTGGTTGGAGCAATTAAGCATTTTATCTTCTTTGCATCTCCTCTATAGAGTGGGATACATTTGCACAGTTATTTTAATCTGACATGCACAATTGGTTAAAGATGCATACAAATTCTTTGTCTACTTCTGGAGGCATCTCTCAAAGTAGAAATTTAGCTGGTTCAGCTGCTGATTTTAGAGAGCCATTCTGGCCAATATAAGATACAGGGTCCTACTCTATAGAACCATCCTTCTGCCATTTTCTTAAATCAATCTGAGGATTTCTTTGTCTTTCTTGAAACAATCTGGTGTGCATAGATTTGCACCCATAACAGTGACCAGCCAATTACTGTGACAGTGCACTTACTATCTTTGTTAAATTTCATAATTATTTGTTCTTGGAATACATGTTCTATTTCTTCCATCATTTTAGGGCATCCCCATACTTACATAGAGGTCTGCAACAATCAAGCAGTCTGCAACCTCTCCCCACATAGATGTAGAAGGTGACTCTAAGATTTCTCCTGCAGATTCCCTACCTGACTCATAATTTGTTCTAATGAATCCTGCCAATGATGACAATTTTCCAGAGTATGGTAAAGAACTGTGTAGAAGTGAAGCTCCCTGCCACACTGAGAGGGATACATCAGATTAAAGAATGACAGGTTCACCTTGGTAAGTAATGAACATTTACCTAGGGGCCTTTCATGGGGTCCTCATTGCCCACTGCAAGAGGAGAGACAGCATTTTCCAAGGTCATTAGGCCACACCCACTGATAATGTCTTGGGTCTTTTTATAATGTTTGCTCAAGTTTAAAGGTACATAATTTAAAGTTGCATGTGGAGTATACATGACTTCTACAGAATGCTTTGATTATGATCAAAGAAACATATGTTTTCAAGGAGGGAAATGTCAGATAGTTATAATTTTACTGACATGAAGATTTACTGATTCTCATGTATTAGTCTGCTGAATCTAGCCAGCTGTTTAATTTAAGGAAATGGCAACAAGAGTTCGGGGATGCTTTCTTTTCTGTGCTATACCAAATCTTCTCTTAATCCATCTGGCTTTTCTAATTCATCTTCTTCAGGATTCCAAGCAAGAATTCAAGAAAGAAATCCAGAAAGTGACTGAATGAATAGAATCAGTTCATGGAGTCACGCCATAGGTAGAAGAGATGGAATTCTTTCTGCACATTGATGAAATTATATGATTTTCTTTCCCCAATGCCTCACATTTCTAATTAATACATTAAACTTTGGTTCTAAGCAAGTTACCAGCTAGAAAAAGTTTTAAGGGAAGCCATTTAATCATAATTTTTATTATTTTCTTGGCTTAGTCCAGATATTTTACATTATTTTTGGACCACAAGCTAGCTTTTCTGAATATTACTAGGTATTTTCAATTCAAGGGCTATTGCACTGGAACTCTTTTACTTTACTTCTGTCTATTGAGAGGTTCTAAAACAGCAAGACAAAGAAAGTACAGGAAGGATATTAACCATTGGCTGAGATTTATCAGGAGACACTAATATTCTTCATGAATGGGCATTGCAGTTCCTGATTGAACATGGTCAGATGTCCCAGTGTTCACAAAGAATACACAGAAAAATTTCAAGGCCTGGGGCAAAGTTTGCAAAATTTTATTAAGGAACAAATTACAAAGGCAGTATATTAAGGAACAAAAATAATCTTAAGAAGTCATAAAGAAAATGGATTGCTTTTATTTCTCCCTGGAGAATCATCCCTAGGGTTATATCCCTTGGAAACAAGCTTTCTTTTAAGCAGAATTTCAGGAAAAAAGCCAAAATATTTTCAATTAAATTGGTCCTTAGTGAAAGAGATATCTTTAGGGAAACACCTTTTCAAACATTATTATACAGAAACAAGCTGTAAGGATAATGAAAGGATAAACTCTATGGTTTGATTTTGTTTGTCCAAAGTCAGTGTTATTTCAGTTATATTGGATTTTTTAAGTGTCAGTCTTGACCATAGTCCATGTGGAGCATTGCAATTAATATTCTCATTTAAAAGAAACAATAAATTCAATCCACAGAATGAAGGTAGGTAATGCTCCATTATTCTTGTATATTGTATTAGTCACCAGAACTGCCATAGGAACTAAATAGAATATATAAGTCCTAATGAATGTTTAGAACTAGAGAAATGAGGGATTAAATTGAACTTAAAATCCATAACATTTTTAGCTTCATATAGCGTTTTCAAAATAAGTAGATAAAACAAAGTAAACATATAAATGCATCAAAAACAGAGAAAAATGTAGATCATTGTATGTATGTCCATTTCATACCAGCTAATATTTATACATATAATGATGATAGGCTATTTCATGGTTATAGACACAAATATTGGTTGTTAAGTAAAATTGTTAGGAATTATCATCAAACTGAAGTCAATTATTTTAAAGATGAAAACCTAAACTCTGTAATATTACACTCAGAATGGAAGCCATCTCTTCCTGACTATATTGGCCTGATTTTGCTCTTCCTCTATCTTCAGTAGCATTATTTTGCTATTTTCTTCTCTTCCTTGACCATATTTTTCTAGGGGTCTTTTGTTCAGGCCAATGATTTGATTATTCATTGCAGAAACTTCCCACTATACTCATCAATCTTCAAAGGAAAATATCCATAGTTTAGTCCTAATATTCCTTCAGTCCCTCTCATCAAAATTGAGACCTTGTTGTTTCCATGAATCCTGCACTGTTTTACTCTAATACTTATCCAATCCTAATCAAACTCCCACTTTAAAGGACCTTCCTTATATAAAGCACCTAATTCTCAAAAAATTCTGACTTTGCTTATCCTTTCTGAGACATTGGTAAGACTCTGAAGTACCGTCCCCCTTATGTAGGTAATAAATTAATTTAACTTTATTTTTAATTTAATTTAATTTAGCTTTATCTTTTTAGTGATATTTGGAAAATCAGTTTATAAAATAGAGATACAACAAATAAAAACTGCACATGTGGTAAAAGAGGCCACCCAAGGCAGAACTTTCCACCTAGGCAGCTGTGGCACAATGATGTGACATTAAAGAATTGTGCAAATGCCACATAATATAGTTAGTGATAAAATTTCTTAACCATTTTTACAAATATTCTGATATCTATATTTATTTGATGTATAAACACTATTTTTCTGCTTCTTGTAAATTTGCGTATTAGTTAATGGCTATTTTGGAACATAAATACACTAAAAAGAATAGATGTGTCACAAGGAAATAGTGATATGTGGGTACTGTGTATCATGTCTTCAATTTCCTGCTTAGGAAATTCCATAATTAATATTATATTTGAGTAGTGAGCATGGAAGGTCATAAGTAATTCGTTGAAGTAAAGTAGAGTGTAGATGTGAATGGTGTCAGAAAATCAAATTTAAAAGTATTTAATATAAAAGAGAGAAGGAATAAATATTTAAATATAGAAAAATTTTGTGAAATAACTTATTAAATTTAATTTTAAAATGATATATTCTATAATACTATAGCCTCGAAAATATATTCATTTTTCCTTGAGATGCTCAAACTTTAATTTTAAATGAAAGAGCATAATTTCTATAAATATATATATGTCTAGAAATTTCCTTAAAGTTCATACTTAAATTGTTTTTTTAACAGTTTTATTTACCCTCCCACAATGGATCCTGTATATTAACTAAATTGGCTTGTGTAATTGAACAGAGAAACTTCAATGCCAAAGTTTTTGTATAGAAAGGATTATATCACATTTGGGTTTCAACTATTTATTAGGATTAATGTCTTCTTTTTAAAGAAAATTTATCAAATGAAGCAAGTATGCAAAGCATTTTAACACATAAATAATACATTTGATCTGCTTTAAGCACATCGAAGCAAGTAAAATTAAATAAAGATGATTTGTTGAAATTGATTACAATTATATAAAGTTCAAGCCTAGGAAGCAAATGAGAAGGGTGTGTAATTTGCAAACACTCAAACCATTAAAGCATGTCTTTTGTAGACCAGCCTATATGAAATTTGATACTATAGTCAGGGAACAATAAAGCAAAGTTAATGAAATTATACCAATTTGAGCAATATTATTTATAAATCTATGGATTATATGAATTAGACACAACAATACTCCAGTGTTTTACCAATTAAAAAGCAAAAACGGAAAACAAAACAAAATCTTCCACTGAAGATTAATGAAACAACCAATATTAGTGCTTCTGCTCAATTTAAAGCATGCTTTAGAATTCCTGATATGTAATGCTTGAGGAAGCATGTGTTATTTTGAAAAGTGCTACACAAAGCTATTAAGAAAGAAATATTCACGCTATTAGTGTATACACTGAATTTTCTTTAAAAAATTATAATATTGACATCATTTTCCAGGAAACATGTAATAGATCTTGGTAGGCAAACTTCCCAATGCAGCAGCTGGGAAAGAGAAGGTATTTTTAAAAATACATGTTTTAAACTATCAGACAGCTAGGGAAACAACAAAACTATATGTACTCAAAATCTGGAGAATGAATAGCTTTTGTTACATGAGCTGACATTTGCTGTTCTATGTATTACCAAAGTCATTTTCAAATATTTTACATATGCTAAGGGATATTTTGAAGGGGTAGTAAAAAGGTGTGTGTGTATGTAGGATTTGAAAGAAACAGGAATTTTTAAAAAAAATTGCTTAAGACTCAAACAATCGGAAATTAGAGGAGCGTAAATATATATCCAGTATTACCCAGAAGAAATTTGAATAGTTCTAGGAAAGTGAAAGATACAGGTAGAATGATAGAAAAGTTGGCCTTTTAGGATATGGTTAAGGTGTCTGATATATGTATTAATAGTTTCCTAGAGAGAAAAGAGATGAAACATTATGGGAAAGCTATTTGAAGAGATATTTTATTAAAAGACATCAGTCAAATGAAACAGGGATCCCTACAAGAGAATAAATACAAGAAATTCACATCTGTACCTAAAATATTCAAATTGCTGAAAACCAGAAATAATGAGAAAATATTATACAGAACCAGAGACAAAAATATATTACCATGGAGACCAGACAATAAGAATGGCACTTGACTATCCATCTGAATCTACTTAAGCATTTAAACAAATGGTAAAAATATTACACAAAATAAAAGTGAAATTATTTATTTTGTGATGAAAATAATTGATTCATTCACAGTAGAACAAAATTCAAGAAACACTAAAGAAAGTTCTTTAGACTGTAGAAAAAGTATCTCAAATAAGAACTCAGTAGCGCAAGAGTCAATGAAGAACAAAAAAAAATGGTATATATAGAGAAACTGATGGTGGCAAGCAACAACAAGAATACTCTCTCTGTTTCTTAAACATGGAAATGTAAAATATATAACGCCAATGGGAAAGAATAAGAATAAAAGAAAAATGTATTTAAATATATTAAGACTTTTCATTGATACGGACAAGATATATATATTGATTTCATGTATTCTGTATTGATTTCACCAGCCAAATTTAATTCTAAGGTTAACCACTAAAATATGACAATAAATATTACAGAAACAATGGCAAAAGCTAAAAGATGAAAGAAAATAAAGTATTAAATAGTAACTGGATTACTGAAAATAAGTGAAAAATGAAGGAACATTAAAATTAGCAGAAATTTAGATATTAATACTGGAACCTTCTGTATCAATTATTGTAATATGTATAAATAAAATAAAAACTCCAGTTAATTGCAAAGATTGTTGGAGTGATTAGAATCATAAGACCCTATGCATTGTTATAAGAAATCCAATTAACATGGTAGTACATGCAAGATTAAAATAACTGCAATGATCTAAGGCCCTAAATTTTTTCCCAGTAAACATAGAAAACATTAAGGAATATAATAAGAAAAAAGTGCCAAAGTTAAAACTTAA
>JAQZBX010015974.1:0-10302 GCA_029593785.1 Cabassous unicinctus | reverse complement strand
AAAAAGAAAC
Source organism: Cabassous unicinctus (assembly GCA_029593785.1). Classification (NCBI taxonomy): domain Eukaryota; kingdom Metazoa; phylum Chordata; class Mammalia; order Cingulata; family Chlamyphoridae; genus Cabassous; species Cabassous unicinctus. The sequence goes on along the minus strand of JAQZBX010015974.1, from coordinate 10,292 downwards.
AAATTATCCAGCAGGGACTCGGGTACTTGAATGACAGCATAAAATCACAAAAATGCATATTATGGGCATTCAAGAGAGAGAAGAAAAGGGAAAGGCGATAGAGGGTATGGCAGAGGAAGTAATGGCTGAAAACTTCCCAACCCTACTGAAGGACATGCATGTACATGTCCAGGAAGTGCAGCACACTCTAAACAGTATAAATCTTAACAGGCCTACATCAAGATATATACTTGTCAAATTGCCCAAAGCTCAAGACAAAGAAAGAATACTGAAAACAGCAAGATAAAAGAGAAACATCACATAAAAGGGAAGCTTGGTAAGTTAAAGTGCTGATTTCTCATCTGAAACCATGGAGACAAGAAGGAGTGGTATGACATTTCAAGGTGCTAAAAGAAAAAACAAAACAAAACAAAAATCACTTCTAGCCAAGAATTCTCTATCCAGCAAAACTGGCATCCAAAAATGAGGGAAAGTTCAAAATATTCACAGATGAACAGAAATTAAGAGAGTTTGTCAATAAGAAACCTGCACTTCAAGATATGCTAAAGGGAGTTCTGCAGGTCATAAAGAAAAAACAGGAGAGACAGAGAGTTGAAGGAGAGTGTAAGAACAACTAAAAAGATAAGAGGAGAAATAAAAACAACATATGGCATACATAAACCTAAAGAGAATATGGCTAATGTAAGTAATTCCTTGATTGAAATAACATTAAATGTTAATGGACTAAACTAACCAGTCAAGAGACAGAGTTTGGCAGAATGGATATGGAAATATGACCCATCTATATGCTGTCTACAGGAAACACACATTAGACCCATGGATGCAAGAAGATTGAAAGTGAGTGTTTTGAAGACAATTCTACAGCAAACAATTACTAAAAAAAGTGTGGGAGTAGCTATGCTAATATCAGACAAAATTGACTTTAAATTCAAAACTATTTTAAGAGACAAAAATGGATAATATATATTAATAAAAGGGGTATTATATCTAGAAGAAAGAACAATCATAAGCATGTATGCACCTAACCAGGGTGCCTCAAAATACATGAGGCAGGAAGCATGGCTCAATTGGTTGGGCTCCCATTTACCATATGGGAGGCACTGGGTTTGATCCCCGGGGCCACCTGTTGAAGGAGCTCTTGCGTGGCACAGTGATCTCAGGGCCCATGCAGAGCAGTGAGCTCAGGGCCTGCGTGGCGTGGAGAGCTCAGGGCTCACATAGCGTGAAGAGCTGGCACAACAAATGGAGACAAGCAAACACAGAAAGACACACAGCAAAATGGACACAGTGAGCACAAGAAGTGAGGGGGGGATAAATTTTTTTTTAAGTAAAAAAAAATACATGAGGCAAAAACTGGAAATACTAACTGGAGAAATAGATTCCTCTACAATTATTCTGGGGGATGTAAATACACCCTTATCACCATTAGACAGAACAACTTAACAGAGAATCAATAAAGAAACAAACACTTTGAGTAATACATTAGAGGATCCTGACTTAATAAATATATACAGAATATTACACACAAATACAGAATGTATACATTCATTCAAGTGCACATGGATCATTCTCCAGGACAGACCACATTCCAGGACATGGAAAAACTCTATATGAATTCAGAAAGATTGAAATTATACAAAGTAATTTCTCTTACCACAATGGAATGAATCTAGAAATCAGTAAGTGACAGAGTACCAGATTAAGGACAAAGATATGGAATTTGAACAACACACTCCTGGCAAACACTGGGTCAAGGAGGAAATCACAAAGAAATTGGAAACTACCTTGAAATGAATGAAACTGACAGCACAGATTATCAAAAACTTAGGAATGCAGCAAAAGGTTTACTGAGAGGAAAATTCATAGCCATAAATGTCTATATTAAAAAAGAAGAAAGAGCTAAAATAAAAAGCCTAACTGCACACCTTGAGGAATTAGAAAAAGAACAAACTTACACCAAAGAAAGTAGACAGAAAGAAATAACCAACATTAGAGAACTAAATGAAATTGAAAATAAGTAAGCACTAGAAAAAATAAACAAAACCAAAACCTGTAGCTTTGAGAAAATCAAAAAACTTGACAAACAGTTAGCTAGACTAACAAAGAAAAAAAGAGAGATGATGCAAATATGTAAAATAAGAAATGCGGAAGGAGATATCAATACTAACTCCACAATATTGTAAGAGGATATTTTGAAAAATTATATGCCAAAAAGATGGTTAATTTATAAGAAATACAAAAATTCCTAGAAACACACAAGCATCCTACATTGATGAAAGAAGAAATTGAGGGCTCAACAGATGACTCACAAGTAACAAGATAGAATTAGTCATCAAAAACCTCCCAACTAAGAATAGCCCAGGACCAGATAGCTTCACAGTTGCAGTCTACCAAACAGTCTGGAAAGAGCTAACACCAATTCTGGTTAAACTGTTCCAAAAAATAGAAGTATTGGAGCAAGGTTTAACTCATTCTATTATGCCAACATCAGTATAATACCAAAGCCAAGCTAGATGCCACAAGAAAGGAAAACTGTTGAGCAATCTCTCTAATGAACCTAGATGCTAAAATCCTCAACAAAATACCTACTAATCATATTCAACAATACATCAAATGCATTATCCACCATGAACAAGTGGGTTTCAGCCATGGTATGCAAGGATGGTTCAACATAACAAAATCAACCATTGTAATCTGCCACATAAACAGATCAAAAGAAATAATCAAATGATCATCTCTATAGATGCAGAAAAATAGTTTGACAAAATACAACACTGTTTCCTGATGAAAACACTTCAAAAGATAGGAATAGAAGGAAACTTCCTCAACATAATGGATATATATGAACAATCCACATCTAACATCACATTCAATGGAAAACTCCTAAAACATTTCCCTTTAATATTGGGAACAAGACAAGAATCCCCACTTTCACTGCTCCTATTAAACATAGAGTTAAAAGTACTTGCTTGAGCACTTAGAGAAGAAATAACTATAAAATTCATGCAAATTGAAAAGGAAGAAGTAAAATTTCACTATTTGCAGATGACATGATCCTATACATAGAAAGCCCTGAGAAATCTATCACAAAGCTTCTAGAATTTATAAATGAGTACAGGAAACCTGAAGGGTATGAGATCAATGTACAAAAATCAGTAACTTTCCTGTTCACCAATAATGAGAAATCTGAGAAGGAAATTAAGAAAAAAATCCCATTTACAAAAGCAACTAAAAGAATCAAATACCTAGGAATAAATTTAACTAAAGATGTAAATATCATATATGTAGAAAAGTACAGAACACAGTTAAAGGAAATCAAAGATGACTTGAATAAATGGAAGAATATTTCCTGTTCATTAATAAGAAGACTAAATATCATTAAGATGTCTATCTTACCCAAACAGATCTACAGATTTAACACAATCTCAATGAAAATCACCAAATCATTTTTTACTGAATTGGAAAAAATAACTATGAAATTTATCTGGAAGGGCATTAGGCCCAGAATAACCAAAGACATATTGAAAAAGAAAAATGAAATCATAGGAATCATACTACTTGACTTTAAAACATACTACAAAACTACAGTGGTCAAAATTGCATGGTATTGGCACTAGGATAGACATACTGAACAGTGAAACTGAATTGAGAGTTCTGATATAGATCCTCACATATATAGACAACTGATATTCGACAAGGCCACCAGGCCCTTTCAACTGGGAGAGAATGGCTGCCTCAACAAATGGTGCTTAGAGAACTGGATATCCATATCCAAAAGAATGAAAGAGGAACACCATCTCACACCTTATACAAAAATCAACTCAAGATGGATGAAAGATCTATATATAAAAGCCAAGACAATAAAGACCTTGGAATGTAATGTAGGGAAGCATCTGCAGAATCTTGTAATAGGAAATGGTTTCATGAAGTTCACACCCAAAGCATGAGCAGTGAAAGAATAGATAAATGAGACCTCCTTTAAATTATAAACTTTAGCACCTCAAAGGAGTTTATCAAGAAAGTGAAAAGGCAGGCTACTCAATAGGAGAAAATATCTGATAGGGGAATAGGGGAAAAATATCCTGCATATTTAAAGAAATCTATACACCTCAAAAATTAAAAACAAAAAGGCAAACAACCCATGTTAAAAATAAGCAAGTGATTTGCATAGACACTTTTCCAAAGAAGAAATACAAATGGCTAAAAAGCATATGAAAAGATGCTCAACATCACTAGCTACTAGAGAAATGCAAACCAAAACTCCCTGAGATATCTTCTTACACCCATTAGACTGGTGGCTATTAAAAATAAAACAAAGGACTGCAAGAATTGGAGAGGATGTGGAGGAATGGAAACCCTCCTCCACTGCTGGTGGGAATGGAAAATGTTGCAACCATTGTGAAGGATATATGTTGATTCCTCAGGAAACTAAATATATAACTGCCATAGTTTCCAGCAATTCCACTGCTGGGTATATACCCAGAAGGATTGAAAGCAAGGACATAAACAGATATATGCACACCAATGTTCATAGTGGCATTATTCACTAATGCCAAAATTTGGAATCAACCCAAATGCCTGTCAACAGATGAATGGATAAACAAAATATGATATATACATAAAATGGAATATTACTCAGCTGAAAGAAGGAATGCAGTATTAACACATTTGATAATTTTGAGGACCTTATGTTGAGTAAAGAAAGCCAGACACTGAAGAATAAATATTACATTTTGTGCTTACTTATATGAATTAAGCAAATTGAGCAGACTCACAGAGTTAGAGTCTGGAAGATAAGTTTACAGGAAATAGAAATGGATAAGGTTATGAGCTGATTCCCAGATATACATAATCTATGATAAGGTGGAACTGGTAGTTATGCAGTGGAAGGACATTCCAGTGATGCTGTGATACTTTTGGATTAAGCAGTGCAGGTATGTCAGGGGTAAGGGTGTGGACGGGGGTGTTATACTGTCCCTGGAACTGGTGGAGGGTTGGGGGAGTGAGCAGGTAAACACTGGGGACTGTTGGGTATGTGGTTGAAACTACAGTGTTTGGAATGTTCTTTTGGCTATAGGGCAAGTTAGGGTTAATGGTTTAGGGCTTTGGATGTGGGGGGGCATTCAGGATAGTGTGCACCTGGGGTAGGCTTCTAGGGAGTAAATGTTCATCTTGGCATAGTGTGTTATATCCACTGGTGAAAACTCATATTGTGTGTGGAAGGTGTTGGATTCCCATCCTGGGGAGGCCTGCTTTGTTCTCAGATAGAGGGATGGGAGTCTCTTGAGAGCAGGGGCAGTGCCCAGTAGGGAAGGACAGACCAGTGTGTCAAGCCCTCAGTGTTGTTGCAAGTAACTATGAATTTGATCTTGCAAAGGGTGAAGCCAGGTTGTGGCCATGGATCCCGAGGGGAGGAGGAGGGGGGATTAGAATAGATGGAATGGGTTGCATTTTGAGGACAATAGAAGTGTTCTACATGACCTTGCAATGATGAATACAGACCATGTTAACTTTCATCAAAATTTATAGAAATGTATAACCCAAAATGTAAACCATAATTTAAACCATTGACCATAGTTTGTAGACAAGTATTGTACATCAGTTGTAACAAATGTACCACCAACATATAAAATGTTATTTATAGGAGATGGGGGAAAAGGGGGAAGATTTGGATACATGGGAGTCCTCTATTTTCTGTACATGACTTTGCCGTGACTTAAAACTTCTTTGAAGACAAAATGAAAAAAGTAAGACAATGGGGGAATAAATGGAAGAAAATGTCACTTCACAGACTGGAGAACAGACCTTATGGTGATGAAAGGCAAAATGTCAAAAAATATTTTACATTTTTTCTTTTTTCTTTTTCTTATCCCAAATTTTTTTATTTTTTATTTATTTTTTAATTTTTTAATTTTTTGTATTTTATTTCCTATTTTAAAAACGATTGTTATTATTTCATTTTCCTATTCATTGCACTTGACTATTTTATTGATTTCATTTTTGAAGAAGTTTTGGATCACACAGGGGTTACAAGTGTGGCAAGGGAGGTCCATTTGTGTGGGTTGTCAGTGATGGGGAATATAGGGGAGGAGGTTCACCTGGGCATACATATATGACATATAAATGTGTTGAGATATTCATGGGGCATTGTCACAGTGGGTGGAGACTCACAAAACAACTGAAAGAATATTGAATTTACATCCTGGTAATCTCTGCCACATTCTCTGATGGAACAGTAAGTATCACCCAAGTACAGAGGCAAGGGCTAGTATAGGAGGATGGTCCATTGACTGGCCCTTGATATTGATGACTGTGCTTATGAAACTTTACTCTTGAAATTGAAACTTAGCCTAGTATTATAAGGTGCATCAACATTATCTTAGGGGAGCCTCCTTTTTCCTCAAATGTGGCCTCTCTCTAAGCAAAATTCAGCATATAAATCAGTAACTTCCTTCTAGTGTGTGACATGATATCCAGGGATGAGCTTTCCAGGCACCGGGGCATTACTAACAAGCACCCACTAGAAATGCAACTGGAAAAAGACCTTGACCAAAAAGGGAAAAATATAAAGAAAAAGATTTTATATGGCAAAGAGACTTCAAAGTGAGTCAGGAGGTCATTCCAGAGGTTACACTTGTGCACATCTCAGAAGGATCTCATTGACTGCCAAATTATACACTACTTCAAATAATGGAGCTCCTGAGGTCTCTGGAGACACCCAGGCACTATGGTCAGGGCAAATAGGTCATGAGTTTGGTTCCTTGCCAATGGGGCCTTCTTTGGTATTTGTGCTCCCCAGTGTGACAGAGTTGGACTCAGTTGTGGTTTCCCTACACGTTGTTCTTTGTTCCTTTCTGTTTGAAACTAAATTTGTTGCTGGAGTTGGTAGGTGTATGTGCAAGAGACTTGAATCTTTGGACTGTCATTTGCCAGCTGGTCCCTGAGCCTCAACAGAGTTGCAACACCTACTCTCCAGGTCATTGGACTCACCTAAGACAACGAACAAGGAGGTGATGATGGACAACCACCATACTAAGGAACCAAGGGGGTCTACTACTGCAAGCCAAATAGTCCCATTCATCGGCCATATGGGACTGAAGGCCCCTCTCAGTTAGAGGTGGATTGGGCATCAACATCCCAGAATCCTCAGGATTGGGGAATAAAGTATGAACTAAAGTGGACTTCCTTGTATTCTACTATAGACTTATTTTGATTCTAGCAATGGAAGAACTTATATCATTGACTTGGAGGCAGTGGTCACTGGAGGTTCTTAGGTCAGGGAGAGGAAAAACAGGTGTAATATGGGGGCATTTTTGAGATTTTGGAATTGTTCTGAATGACATTGGAACAACATTTACAGGCCATTATATATCTTGCCATAACCTACACAACTGCGTGGGAGTGTGTAAACGACAATGTAAACATTAATCCATGTTTAGTGGCAATGCTCCAAAATGTGTTCATCAATTACAATGAATGCACCACATTAATGATGTTATTAATGGGGATAAATCCTGGTGGTGTGGGGAAAAAGGCATATGAGAATCCCCTATATTTTTTTTATGTATCATTTTGGTAATCTAAATATCTTTTTTAAAAAAATAAAAATTAAAAAAAAATAGCTGCAATGAAATTTTCTCCACTGCCTAAGAATGTTTGAAAATCAGTTAATTTAATACATGATATTTTGTCCTAAAGTATAAAAATGATATAATCATATTCATTCATAAACTACTGTAGTTAATGAAATTCAATATTCATTAAGAACAAAACCATCATCAAACTAAGAATTGAAACTTCCTCAATCTCACAAAAAGCATCTAAGAAATAGTTAACCTCACATATAATTGTTAAATACAGAATTTTTCCCACCAAAATCAAGGACGTCCATGCTCACCATTACCTCTACCAATGTACTAGAGCAAGAATAAGAGACAAAAAGCATCCACTTTCAAATAAAATAAAAATGTTCTTATTTTAATAGGCCTTGAATATCAATGATGAGATTATCAAGAAATTTTAAGAAAATCTCCCAGAATTAATCAGTGAATTTAGCAAGCTTTAAGAACACAAGGCCAACACACCAAAACCATTAATATATCTACTATATATAAATAGATTACAATTGAAAACCAAAATGAATAAATTTTTCTTCAAAATTATAAAAATGTATTCTATGAAAGGCTATGTTAAGATAATGAAAATGAATGAAAAAGCAAGCCACATATTTACAAATTACTTACGTACATGCTTGCAATGGACATATGCATCAAAAATTCTATCTAGAATATAGAAATAATTCTTAAATTCAACAGCAAAAAACAAACAACTGATTCAAAAACTGGGCAAAAGACATGAACAGAAACTCAAGAGGACATACATATGGTCAATAAACACATGAAAAACTATAGTCATTAAACAAATTCTAATTAAAATCATTATGAGATACCATTGCATACCTTTTAGAATATCTAAGAAAAAATATAGGCGTACTGAATGTGGGTGAAATGCAGAATAAGTAGCATTTTCACACATTGGTTTTGGGTATACAAAATGATAATCTATAAAACAGTTTGAAATATTCTTATAAAGCTACACATAAATTCACAATATTGTCTAGGAAAGTAAAAACATGTTCTCACAGAAAAACAAAAGTTTGTAGGACATTACATTCCTAATCATTAAAAACTGGAAGGCGCAAACATATCTAACAACAGGTGAATGTATAAACTTTAGTAAATCCATATAATGGAATACAATTCAGTAATAAAAACACACAAAACAAATATTATGAATCTCAAAGGCATTATGCTGAATGTAAAAAGCCAATCTCCAAAAGATTCCTGCTCTATTTTTGGATTTATATGACATTTTTGCAAAGTGTATATTAATGACTGCTAAGATTTGATGGTGGTTGCCAAGGAATAACATGAAGGAATTTTGGGTGAGATGTAAAATTTTCTGCTCTTTTGGTAGAGGCTGCCTGCATCTATACATGTATTAATATTACTAAAATTATATGTAAAAAATTAATTTCCTATATGATAATTTTAAATATAATTTTTTATCTGAACAAATTAAAACTGCATTCCATTTTTGCTAGAAATTGTGAGGAGCTCTTCAGACTAGATCCCCAGTGTAACTTTTCCAAATTATATTAATTAAATATCTAGAAAATTTCTTAACTTTATACAGCAAACCAAGAGGCATTTATCAAAAATGATATACTAAAACTCAATTTAAAAAAACTGTTAGAGTCTATGGTCTTTGATACAATACATGCACTCTTTCTCTCTAAGTTCAGGATGATGGAACCTCTAATCTATCTGGTGCATCCAAGAAACAAGCTTCCTTCTTCCTTACTTGAGTCCAATTCAAAGCCCAAATCTTCCCAAAAGGTGCACAGTATCAGCATTTTTCATCCTGTCTCCAGTCTACTGTTACAGAAGTTACAGAAGATGCATGTGCAGCCAAGAAGTAAGGTTCCCTTCTACAGCTAGATCCCACTCACAGGAGATTCCTTCATCAGCACACTGCTGCTGAGAATAAAGGGGTTATAGGCTCATAAAATGACAGCTCCATACTAGACTGGCAAGGCAAAGAGACCTGAGGGTGTAGTTTCCTCCATTAAGTGTTCACTTGTGAACTAAGTCTCCTCAGTGGCAAGTAAGATATTATTACCACCCCAGGCTCCAGACCCATGACTCATATTTTTTCTGTGGGCAGTAGCAGACTAAAAAACAGAGTTCTGAATATCTTCCCAAGATAGCAGGCATCATTTACAACATCTTATGGAGAATTTCAAGTCTATGGCTGTTATTGAAAACAGTGTAGGTTTTGGTGAAAAATGATTATGAGGAGATTGAAAGATTCACAGGAAATATAGTCTAAAATGAAGATTGGCTAGTTTTGCAGACAGTACTGGGGCATGAGGCAACTGGGAGGAACTCTCCTGGAATCAGAACAAATCTCAAATACTTATTCAGCACAATCCCTTGAAAGGAGGCAAAATTTCATTGGATTTCCTATGAAGAGGTCTATACCCCAGAGCATTGTAGAGAATAGTAGTAAAATCAGCCTACAATTAGTGCAATTTAGCAATTGAGACTTCCGGGAAGATGAGGGATTAGAGAGACACAGGTCTCTCTTCTCTCCCATAAAAATAGCTAGAGTACAGGAAGAAATAGCCTGGAAAAAAATATTCTAGGGTTCAAGATATGAGGGAAGGCTGGACACCAACAAGAAGACAGAGAGGCACAAGGAAAGAATCTCAATGGAAAGACTGTGAGTAA
>JAQZBX010015973.1:0-22180 GCA_029593785.1 Cabassous unicinctus | reverse complement strand
AGGTCTGAGAGGGTTGAATCTGTATGCCAAAGGTTAGGGAAGGCCAGGTGGTCAACTCGTTGCGCTGAGAGGGTTGAACCTGTATGCCAAAGGTTAGGGGGAATGTTGTCTTCACCTCACTGTACTAGTGGGGCTAAAACTCTAACCCAAAGATTGGGTAAGGTGTGGCAATCACCCCAACACCCTTGGAGGGTGAGGTCTGGAGCTTGGTCAACATCCAGATGCTTGAAGAGGGTGGAACCAAGAAAGTGGCCATTGGGCAAGCCTGTGGAGAGGGTGGGTCCCCATGTGGCCGCAAGGAGAAGAAACCAACGTCTTAAAAATGACTCTCAGACTTTGAAATCGAATGGAGGATGCCCTGCAGGTTTCCTGAACTGTAGAGGATCCATGACTCATGTTTAACATCCCAATTTCTCCTTATGCTATTGAAAATGTTTATCCTTTGTCTTTCCATTTGTGTATTGGAAGCAGTTAAATGTTTTTCTAAGTTTCAGAGGTCTACAGCAGACAAAATTTTGCCTGAAGACAAACTGTATTTCTTTAAACTGCCTATGATATGATTTTGTACTTGAATTGTTACTGATTTAAGTTTTTTTGAAAATTGTAATGTATTTTTAGAATGCAGAGGGTGGAATGTAACCGTTGGGGAATTTGATGTAATTATGAATTCCAAAAATATAATTGGATCATGCCTGTAATCTAATCTGTTAATCTGGGCATGATTGAATTATGATTAGGGCGTTGACTGGGCCATGTCAGTCAGTAGGGCGTTGAGCCCCACCCCCTGGTGGGTGGGGAATTGAATGTAAAAGGCAAGGCAAAGAACAAAGGAGAAGCGCAGTCTTTGAGAAGCAGCTTTGATGTTGGAAAGAAGGCCCCAGGAGAAGAGAAGTAAACCGTTCGCCTGATCGCCTACAGCTAACCTTGTGGAGGAAACAGGAGCTGAGCCTGGAGAGAAATGCAGCCCCGGGAAGAGAGGAAGCCAAGAAGCCTGAACCCTGGGCAAATGTCGGCAGCTGTCTTGCTCCAACATGTGACAATGGACTTTGGTGAGGGAAGAAACTTATGCTTTATGGCCTGGTAACTGTGGACTTCTACCCCAAATAAATACCCTTTATAGAAACCAACCCATTTTTGGTATTTCACATTAGCACCCCTTTGGCTGACTAATACAGTTACCCTTACTGATCATCTTCATTTCTTAGCACTACTCCAAGCCACTCTCGTCTGTCTTTTCCTTGCAACCTGCAGAACTCCCTTTAGTAATTCTTGATGGCAAGTCTCTTGTTGTCAGACTCTCTCAGCTTCTGTTTGTCTGTGAATATTGTAAACTCTCCCTCATTTTTGAAGGACAGTTTTCCCAGACAAAGAATTTTTGTCTGGACATTTTTTCTCCTTCAGCACCTTTTTTCTCTCTTCTCTCCTCCATGATTTCTGATGAGAAATCGGCACTTAGTCTTATTGTGTTTCCCTTGTATGTGATGATTTGCTTTTCTTTAGCTGCTTTCAGGATTCTCTTTTTATCTTTGGCATTTGACATCCTAATTAGTATGTGTCTCAGAGTAGGCCTATTAGGATTTATTGTTTGGAGTACATTGTGTTTCTTGGAGATGTATGTTTATGTCTTTTATAAGAGTTGGGGAAATTTTCGGCTATTATTTTCTCAAGTATTTTTTCTGCCACTCTTCCCTTCTCTTTTGCTTCTGGGATACCCTTGATGCATATATTTGTGCACTTTGTACTGTCACTCAAATCCCTGAGACACTGTTCAATTTATTCTGTTGTTTTCTCTATTTGTTCTTCTGACTATGTGATTTTGATTGTCCTGTCTTCTAGGTCACTGATTCTTTATTCTCCCTGTTCAAATTTGCTGTTGTATGCCCCTAGAGTAATTTTAGTCTCTACTATTGTGCCTTTCATTCCCATAATTTCTGTTATGTTTCTCTTTATACTTTCACATTCTTCTTTATTCTCACATGTTGTCTTCTTAATATCCTTTATCTCTTTATGCATATTTCCTTCATCTCCTTGACTTGATTTAGGAGATTTGTTTGAACTTCTTTGATTAGTTGTTCTAAATTTTGTATCTCCTCTGAAGTTTTTTTTGTTCTCTTGATTGAGTCATATCTTCCTTTTTCTTAGTTTGGCTTTTAATTTTTATGTCTAGGCATGTAATTATCTTGATGAGTTATCTCTGAAAGTCAGTCTCTCCCTCTTGACTGGAATTTTATTGTTGATTGTCTTTGTGTTAGCTTTTCTTTGATCCTTGGTCCAACTTATTCTAGAACTTTAGAATAGCCCATGTTTAACTGATCCAGCTTCCTCAACTCTTGTTGAACTGATTCTTTCCCTGGATAAGTGGTACAATTTTTAAGATTGTACTTTTTGGCAATTGTTTCACCTCCAAGAGAAAGTTTCCTTTCTTCTTCCTTCTTCGGGAATTTTGATCTGTTCTGTTTGTGTTTGTGTAGAATTTTCTCCCTAGCTCCTTTGCTTTGTTTAAATTCTCTCCCTCACTCAGTACCTCATTTTCCCTTATCCTTTTCAATTCTGGGACCCTCCTGTCTTACAGCAGTTAAATTTAAATCCATTCCCCTTTTTTTCTTGGTTTCTTCCCTGTTAAGGTATCCCACCCTGAGGAGCCAGATGCTGTCAGTCCAGAAAGGTGGGCCACTCCAGAAAAGTCCATTTTGCATTTAGGTGGCCCAGCTAACAGAAACTTGATTGAGTGACTGCAGCACTTTCCACTTGAAGTTTTACTGCAGTCTCTTTTTCTCTCTTTTTTTCCTTCTAAGGGTCCGTTTGTATGCAGAACTCCTAGTGGCTTGTGTTCTGCCCTGGGTGTCTGTGGACTTGGGTCCCTGTGCCTGGATATGCATGAAGTTCTAATTTGCTTCTTTGGGTTCTATCATATGTGTCCCTGGCGGAACCTTCCAAGCTGTGCAGGACTGAGTGAGGGAGAGGGAGTGGATCTGCAGGTCCAGGGTGGAAGTTTCCTACATGATATTTTTCTCTTTCTTTTGATTCAGCATACGTGGAGTCCTTCTCCAGTCTCTACCATCCTCTAGAATTTTAAGCAATTGGGATCTGTCCTTTTACACACTGAATGTCTGGGGAGATTTTTTTCAAGGGATGTCTTGTATCACCATGTTAATAATATTGTTAAATTGTATTTTTTTTCTTTCCTTCCAAATGTTACCCATACTCCCTTTTACCTCTTCTTGTTATAGTTATTATATATTTGTAAAACCTAGAGTTGAATTTCATCCATATCTCCAGATCCAGTCTTCCAGTTGGCAAAGTTTGTGGGTTATATTCTATCTGTTGCAAAGGGTTGATAAGCCTATTAGGGATTATACTTAGCATAGTATTGTGGTACAGTGATTTTTTTAATCATTACTATTACTTTAGCCTATGCCTGTAGGCAGGTGGAAATACCAGATCATTCAGTGGGAAACACTAAACCAGTCAGTGAATTAGACCTATAATTGAAATTTAAAATCCAAATATTTATCCTGTACTTATCTATGTGATTGATTTACTTATAACATCTTTGCTATCTGCAGTATGACCTTAGGTGTAGTTAAATGTTAAGTAAAAATGACTTTTTGATTTTCAACCAAAGTTTGTAAGAGCTAAGTGACCCTAGATATTTTTCAGTTGGGAAAAAAAAGTGGTTATCACTACCTACCAACAGAAATCAAGTTGATGGCTTCTTTCTATGAAACTTACCCTTGGGAGAAAAGGAAGGGTGGGAAAGGAGGGCTATACACAGGTGTGGGAGGTGGGGAACATGGGAATACTTGTAATTTCTGAGTAATAATTAGGTAATCTAAGCACCTTTAAAAAAATATATATATATAAAATAACATTTATGTAAGAAAATACACATATATGCATATATATTTATATATCATTTTACAAATATTGGTATGTACTGTGAAAAATCTTGATTTTTATGAACAATAAAAATAAAACCATAAAAAAAAAAAATAGATGTATAGAGACCATGAAAAAAAAAAAAAAAGAAATGGCCATAGCACCAAAAGAAACAAAATTAAGTTTGGGGACAGAGTCCCATCTATTAATGTCATTTTGCCTTGTTTTGCTTTTTCTATGCATGTGTCATAGAAACCTGACAGGATGGAGTTGAAATAGTTAAGAAGAAAATATGGGTATTTTGGATTTTTTGATCAAAATAATTTCTGATAAATTGAGTGGATAATGTAGCAAGGGAATTTTCACTAACATTCTTTTTATAGTTTGCGTAAAACAGATCAACACATTGTTTAACTGCACATTTATTTCAGTTTGGTAAACTTTTTTTTTCCCCCACTATGCTGTCTTCCAGACGCTACTAAACAGAACTTTTCCCATTCATTGCTGTGATGGGTTGGGAATAGGGCGACAAATTGCCTAAGAAATCTAAAATGTTGGTCCACTTAAAAGGTATGAATTGGTCTCAAATCAAAATTCTGAACAATAATAGAAATTGTTCCTTTTTTGTTCATACAGCAATAAATAAATAAATTTAAATTGAGTACAAAACAAACAAATACATCAGAATAAGCTAGGGTACAGATCTGACCAAACATGTACTGTCGTATCTTAGAGAAAAGTTACAGCCTGTGTCATTCCAAATGCTGTCAGAGTATGGGATGTGGGATTATTAGCCTGCGTGTTTGCACTGCCAGTATCAGTAACTATCATGAAGAAGTGTTTATGGAGCTTTTTGGGAGAAGGAAACATGAAAGGAGCAGAAATATCTAGTTCACCCTGGGATCCTCCAATTCTGTTTACCAAATTTTATTTTCTTTGAGGAAGTAGAAAACTGTTCTGCTGATTTTATTGTGTCAGGGAAATAGTTGGAGAGCCCAATTTGCAGTCTTTGTTAATTTATGGAATGTAGATGTAACATAACAAAATAGTATAATTTTGTAAAAATCATGGGTCTTTTTATTCTTTGAGTGGAACTTAAATATTTTGTTTGTTTTGTTTTTCTTTTAAAATGATTAGGATTCAGTGTGAGGCCATTTAGCCTCTCTGTTGTGTTATATTCCCCTTTTATAAATTTGCAAGCTGAGGCAGGAAGTTGGAACACTCCCCAAGCACAGCAAATCAGTGACAGAGCTTTCTGGCTTCATGTCTGAACCTCAACCCAGTAGACTGTGCTTTCCATATGTATTTTGATCTTATCAAATTAATTTTCTGCTGAGAAAAAAAAGTTATATAGTATTCAAATTGGAAAGTTAATTTCCCATTTTATTCTATCACATTGAGAATTAGCTACATTTCAGATTTATAGCAAATCAGTTTTGGTTATTTTGGAGTGAAAGCTCAGTTGTAAATTATGTCCAGTCTCACAATTTAGTGACAGATGAGCTGATTTTTTTAAGTCTTACTACTGGATAATGTTTACATAGTTGTTAATCAATACATCTTCCCTTTCAAAACATCTGAATTTAAGGCAAATCAACTCAAATTTAGCATGAATGGGTAGCCTCTTAGGCTAAAACATGTGTGCCCAATATTGAAATGAGTTTTTTTCCTTTTTCAAATCTAAAAGCCTTAGTTTTTTTTTTTTTTCCTTTAGAAAAGATTGCTCTGTTAAATATTGTGTATTTGTAACAAAATGTCAAAATTTAGTAAGTGATAAGTAGCAGAATAAGAACTTGAAAGACATCAGCTCATCACTGGATGAGCTCTTCAAATTCTGGAATTATCAGTGAATCACAAAACCTTATGTACTTATTTGCTGACCTCTTTTGTTTTGAGGTTATGGAAGGAGAATATGTATTAAAGATAACACGGGAGTATACATTTGTTATTATCTGGGCATTATCATTAGTATTTTATTTCTTCTCTCCATGTCTCAAGTCACACAGTAGCTAATTATATTTCATCTGTGTTTCCTCCCCCTTAACATTTTACCTCAGCTGCTACGAAGTAAGGAAAGTTTTAGATCAACAGGAAAATTTCTGAGGGAATGATCAGGTTTTATAAGGTAAAAGAACATCTTGAACTCATAAAACCCAAAAGTGTGTTTCCTCCCTTGGTTTGCTAACAGTATGGGTGTTTGGCTTGTGGAATGGCCCTTAGAAATATCATGGATCATGGCTCTGAGAAAATAGCATGTGTGGTTTTGGTTACCACCTATACATGAATGGCTTCCAAATCTATCTCAGCTATGCTGACCCCTCATTGTCTTTCTTGACCTTGATTTCTTGCAATCTGAATAACATTTCTTCATGGAAACATTGCAAATGCCTTAAAAAACTGATGATTTTGAGGTCAATAGGAATCTCTCTTAACTTAGTCTAATTCACAGTTTTATCCAGATATTAACAAGATTTTCCTATTAGCCACTGTATCATGGTTCATTCCTGAATCTTTAGATAAATAAAAGGAGAGACTAGAAAGAGAGGTGTGTTTTCAGCAAATGAGTAATTTTTGAGGGCAGTGTGCAAACTTGAGTTATTTACAGTTAATTACATATTAACTGACTGAAGGATTAAACATTCTTATAAATGAAGCTAGCACTATTTAAAATGTCATCTTATTAGAAGTTATCAGTCATATTATCAGTCTACCACTGTTATGACCTACTCTTTTGAGCTGCTATATCATTAGTGGAGAATTTATTATAGTTATCTGTGCTGTCTTACATT
The DNA here is from genome assembly GCA_029593785.1 of Cabassous unicinctus. Classification (NCBI taxonomy): domain Eukaryota; kingdom Metazoa; phylum Chordata; class Mammalia; order Cingulata; family Chlamyphoridae; genus Cabassous; species Cabassous unicinctus. Next base: position 15,512 of record JAQZBX010015973.1, on the reverse strand, counting down.
ATCATGTGATATCGTATCATACATTTATTGAACACCTATCATTTAATACATAGTTATTGAGTATCTACCTTACAGGCACTATGATAGGGATAGGGAGTCAAAATGGAATGAGCTAGCACTTACCTCAAGGTATGATGGGAGAGACAAACTTATAGAGATATAATCACCACAAAATTAGTAAGCTCTGCAACTATGTATTGTTAGAAGATAGGAAAGGGGGTATAGTTCTACCCATTAGATTTATGAGTTCACCGGATGGGAAGCTTATGTATTCTGGGCAATATATATATATGTGTGACAACACAGGATCTAGAATAAACAGGAAACAAAGGATGTCGAGAAAGAACTGATTATCTGAGAGAAAGAGGCTCAGAGAATCTTGGGAGGTCAGGGGGTCTTGATGAGATTAAAGTACAGGTCCTCAGGAATGAGGAACAGAGAAGCACAGGAGACTGTAATTGAAAATCTAGAAAGTAAAGATATCAGAGGTTGAGCAATGTCTCATTGTGACAAACTATCTGTATTTAGAGACATGACTGTGGTTATGAATATGTGACTCCAAGCAATGCATATAGGTATTAAATCCGTGATCTTGGTCTCATGATTATTATGTTTTAACCAGCTAAACTAAACAGCTACAGATGGGTTAGGGATGATTGAATCAGAAACACAGTGTAAGTTTTCTTTGAAATAAATCTGGAAAGGGCTAAATTAAATATTCTTAGGATTGTACTTGCTGAATATTTTTGAAAATTCATTAAACCATGTTCGAAATCCAAATGCAACCAAGTTGACTCTGCCTAGAAACTATCAGCAGTTAGTGGTGGTGGTGGTAGGTAGTGGTTGTGGGTTTTTTCCTCTCTTAGTTTTTATCTTACTTTCTCAAGATTTATGATTTTTGTAGATCTCCTTTGGTCTTACAAATGTGATAAATTTTCTTGTTTTATTTTCCTCTGAAAATAGAAAGGCTGACTAATAATTCTTATCTGCTGACTTAAACTCTTGTGTTTGAAATGATCAGTTTATAAATCTGTCTCTCTTAATTGTGGAAATTGATTCTTCCTCTTGTTATCCACTGGGCCTGATGCAGTACCAAGCGCCTAATAGCCACTCAATTAATGTAGTTAAATATAAATGAAAATATCTTAAAATATCATCTTATTAGAAATTATCAGTTATGTTATTTTAGAAGCTATGTTTTGGTCATATCTATGTTTTTATAATCCCAGGGGATTCTCATGCTCATTAAACTTTTCAGAGTACTGGGGACAATGGTGATAGAGTAAATGCTACTTTCCGAGTCTCTTAAGTAGCAATAGTAACTGAAAATTTCAAAAGGAGAAGAATATTTTCTGACTTAAGTCTAATTTACATTTTCCAAGTTGGCGATGGGTTTCTCTATTAAGATTCTGGCTTGGGAATTATATATGATAAAGTCTGTTTTCCTCTGCCAACATCTGGAATGAATCCCATTCTCTTAATTCTAAATTTTGTTTTAGAGTCCTTATTCAGGTTAACTATAACATGCTAACTATTGCTGGACATACTACTTTTTTTTTTTTTTTAACTTTCCTGCCCCCTTATAATTGTATTAGCTACTTCAGAATTTAAAAAGAAAGATTCCAAGTTATCAGTTCTTTGCAATATTATCAAACACAGCTTTAAAACAAACATGCAAGAAAAATCCCACAAATACTAATTTCTCCTCTTTATTACAGAAAATAACTGTCTTTTTCTTCTCCTTTGCATCTTATGTTTTGAAATAAATTATTATTACTATTTTTTTTTTTTTTTTTTGAGGTACCCGGACCAGGGATTGAACCTGGGACCTCATATGCAGGAGGCCGGCACTTAACCACTGGGCCACATCAGCTCCCCTGAGTTGGCTCTCTTGTCTGTTTGCTCATTGTTTGCTCATTGTTTTGCTAGTTGTCTGTTCATTGTTTTTGCTCCTTGTCTGCTCATTGTGTTTTGTTTTGTTTTGTTTTGCTCATTGTCTCTCTGCTTGTCTGCTTATTGTTTGTTGGTTTTGTTTTGTTTTGTTTTGTTTTGTTTTTCTTTAGGAGGCACCAGGAACCAAACCCAGGACCTCCCATGTGGGAGGCAGGCACTCAACTGCTTGAGCCACATCCGCTCCCCTTTTTTGAAATAAATTTTAAAATTAAATTCCAAGAGACCAAAAGGGCAGAAAAACAGATCTGACTTACTATCTATTTAAAACTGAAGAGTACTGAGTCTATTAACTATGATTCACATGTAGTCTCAGTAGCTAAGAAAGAGTATGTCATGAGTTTCAACTTTGTTTGAATTTTTTAAAAATGACTTGTGTTCATATACTTATCAGTTATTTTTAACATGAATGTGCTATGACATGCAAGTATTTTCCTATTGTGTCTTACAATCAATTAGCAAAAGCACAAAATAGAGAGTAGAATATGCAGTCTTCTGGATTCAGCTTTCAGAACTAGTTTAATAGAAAAATCACTTTGAAGGTTTGGTTTACATTTCTTAAGACATCTGTATTAAAGTAGTGTGCTGCTGAGGCCCTCTAGTGTCACAACTAAATATGGCATCAGCTTTTAAGAATTATGAAATGTTTGTGTGTGTCAGAGAGAGAACAAGGACAAAAGTGATTACTTTAAAGTTGACTCGTAGGGTCAAATGAGCTCAGAAAAGTAGATTTTACAGTTTTATTTGTTAATCAACCCTAAGGAAACTTTTCCTTGTTTTTAAAGGGGGGAGGATGGTGCTACATTCTTTCATGTGTACGTATTTAGCAGTGTAATTTTACTTCTACGCAAAATCCTTACCTCTGTAACTACTGAATGAAATATGTTTTAACACAGTTTGTTTATTTTTTTGAGAATGTTTTTGAAAACAGATTCCACTCTGTTTATGTTTCAAATTGTTGTTGTTTCTTATATACCCTACTTGCTCTAGACTGGCACTTTAAATATGTGAGAAAGAATTTGCTAAAGAAGCATTGTTTGCAGATCAATTTAAATAGCATTCTTTATAAATAGTAATCTATATTGTTTCTTTTTATATACTTCATGGAGAATAGCAGTTTATTGCTTCATTTTCAAATGTGACTGTCAACTAGGATTTTCATACCTTTGAAGAAAAATATATTTTGAGAGAGAGAAACATCATGGGAGAAGAAAACCTCTCCACAGAGGAAATGAAGATAATATTCTTTTTTTATTTCTTGAATTAAGAGACTTCTAATAACTATCCTCAGAAAGGCTCAAAAGAATAACTTATCTATAGCCAAAGAACAGTATTTATTGAAAAGGGAACTAGAGAACAGAAGTGAGCTCCTCGAAATTAAATACTAGAATAGAAAACAGAATAGATAGGGCTAAAACAATGCTCACAGGAAGTTGATATGGAGAATAGATCCAATTTACATCTGCCCACTAAGAGTTTCCAATAAAAGATATACTGGAAGAAAGAAAATAATCAAAAACATAATGAAAATCAACTTTTCTTAGTGTTAATGGAACATGTGAGTCTTCAGGTTAAAGGGCATACCTAATGCTGGCTAGCACAAATGTGCAAAAAGCCCACACCTAGATTTATTGGGCTGACATTTTAGAACTATAAGGTTAAAATAAAACAGAATACTAAAAGTTTCTGGTGAAGAATAATGGGTATTTACAACAAAATTATGCTTCTCAGAATATTAGAAGACAGAGTTTTTCTTTCCAAGCTTAAGGTCATGAATAAGATATTTTAAGATATGTCATGTTTTAGAGTATTTTCTACTCATGTTTCCTTTATGAAAAATTTTCTCGAAGAGGTATTCTAGCTAATATACAGAACTACAAAAAAGAATAATAGGAGATACAAAAAATGATGGTGACTGATAACCTTCGTGAAGAGAATTATAATTACAAAATTATAGTATCCATTAAATCCTGATGACATATTTTCTCTTGAGAGCTAGGGATTTATTGGCTTAGGTTTATATTTCCTTTTCTGGTTAGTTCAGAAGTGAATATTTACTAAGCATTGTACAGCAATATGCCATCTCTTTCAGATTAAAAGGCAAAGGACTTACAATAGCCTAAATGGCCTTGAATGATCTAACACCTTAAAATCCCTCTGAGCTCATTTCCTATCATGTTCTCCATTGCTGATTCCACAGCAAGCACAATGACCTTGTATTTTCCTGAACTGCTGAGCATTCTTCAAGTTTAAAATTTACTGTGCCCTCTTCCTGAATCCCAGAGAACTGCATGTCTCACTTCCTTTAGGTTTCTGCTTAAATGTCACCTTCTCTGTGAGGCCTTCCCTCACAACACTATATATAAAACAGCAACCAGCTGCCCCACACTCTATTCTCTATTTTTCTCTATAACATGTAATCACTACATCTCATATCTATTTGCTTGCTTATTTTGCCTTCAAGAAAGGAGCACAGATTTCTTTTATCCCATTATAAAATTTAATAAAGTAAATATATAATGAAAATCATGGGTTGGGGAAAGAAAATGTGCAAGTTGTTAAAAGTATATTAATTTTATCATTTACATCCTGAAGAATTAATTATATTAAATAAAACTCTAAGCACCAAAATAATTGAAAACAGAAACTGCTAAGGGTGATTACCTCTGGGAAGTCAGACTAGAGTGAGAGAGGAGAGAGAGATATTAGTTTTTCATCTCTGGTTCTTCCTTATGGTTTTAATTTAGGGGACAGGGTCATGTTGAAGGTATTCTTTTTTTTTTTTTTTTTTTTTTCCTTCAGTTCACTTTTTTTTGTTTAAATCAGGTTTGTTGAGGTGTAATTTATATACCTTAAAATGTACCCTTTATAGTGTACAGTTCTATGAGTTTGACACAGGTTTAACGAAAATCACAAATATAACAGTTCCATCACCCCCTTCCCAAATTTCCTCATAGTTTTTTGTAGTTAACCCGTTCCCCTACTAAGCTCATGGAATCAGTGATCTGTTTTTCCCTCCTTTTTCTTTAACCTCTATCCTTTATTTATTGTGGGTTTCTGATAGACTGAGTATATTTAAGTCTTAATTCTTACCCAATATGACAATCCTTGTCTTTTAATTGGTGAGTTGATATCATTTGCATTTAAGATAATTATTGATACCTCTTGATGAAAATCTATAAGTTATTTTCTATTTATCCTATCTGTTCTTTTTTCGTTTTATTCTGCCTGCTTTTGTATTGTGTATTTTTTTATGATTCCATTTGATCTCCACTACAGGTTTGTTATTTATATCTTACAAAAATTACTTTTATTGGATACCTGCAGATATTAAGTTTTTAAAAATATGATTTAAAATGTAAAAAATAGAAAATAAATCTATATCAGAATGTTAATTTTGATCGTTTTGGGGGATTGGGTTTGAATGAGCCTCCTTACATTTCTGTATATTCCTGATTTCCTACATGAATAATTTTTTATTTAAAAAAATAGTTGGAAAGAAGACATAGAGAAAGAAAGCAACTGGGCAATTGTGTAGAGGTGGCTTAGAAAGGATAGGTAAATGAGAAACGGATGTGGCTCAAGTGATTGAGCTACCATATAGGAGGTCCAGGTTCGATTTCCGGCGCCTCATGGTGAAAGGCAAGCTGACCTGTATGGCAAGCTGGCCCAAGCGGCGTGCTGGCCCATATGGCATGCTGGCCCACGCAGGAGAGCCGGCCTGCATGGAGTGCTGGCCTGCACAGAGAGCTGGCACAGCAAGATGACGCAACAAAAAGAGTCACCGAGAAGAGACAATAAGAAATGGAGCAGACCAGGGAGCTGTGATGGCACAAGAGATTTAGTGCCTCTCTCCCATTCCGGAAGGTCCCAGGATTGGTTTCTGGTGCCACCTAAAAAGAAGACAAGCAGACTCAGTAGAACACACAGAGAGCAGACAATGAGCACAAAACAACGAGGGGTGGGGGGAGAAATAAATAAATCTTAAAAAAAAAAAAAAGGATAGGTAAAGAATTGAAGAGAAAGTTTTGATAAATCAAAAAAATTACTGAGGCTGCTTTTTAATTCGTTATGGAAAGTAAGCTTATGTCTATGTACCATATGTATTTTGTCTTGAGAAGAGTAAATGGTTTTCATTGACTTAGTTCTGCCATATATCTGAAACTTTTTTGGTAATTTGGCAAAGCCAAACCTGTGGAAGATTAACTGTGCCCTTCTATGAATAATACACAGCACCAAAATTTAAGTTCCTCTCTGGAAAGAGAAATGCTATTAGAGTAGTGTTTAAGGAAATTGTAGGATCTTTGTCAGATCAATTCTATTGTAATCAGAAAATCCAAAATATGTACAAATGGATATTTTAGTAAGTATATAGATTGTATTTTCTCTGGTGGAGGAGCAAGAAAAATATAACTGAATTTTATCACTAGGCCTCATTTCATCTCTTAAAACAGGTTCTATATCTGCCTTGTAATTGACGTTTGACTTTTTTTTCCCCCTTCTTTGTAGCTTTTCAAAGGTTTTGTGCATAGGATTTGAGGTACTTCAGGGCTTGCAGTATATGAACAAACATGGTATAGTACACCGTGCACTGTCTCCTCATAATATCCTTTTGGACCAAAAGGTAATTGTCAAATAATGTGTTTATTCTTTACATTGGAAGCTATTGAAGTCAGGCCCACTCAATTAATCAGAAGGACCATACAATAATAATATATTTAATAATCTTCCCAATGAAAAGATTCTATGAAAGTGATAGTCTTGTGGTTGTTAGAAAAAAATAAGAATCTTTAAATTTTATAAAGCCATGCGTCTTTCACATGGATTGTTCTCTTTTTTTTTTTACAAGACTCCTTTTCTAACTTCATGCTTTGTTTTTTCTTTAACTCTTTTATTCTACCACCCCCCCTTTAAATTTGACATCATTTTAAGAAAATTCTACTTATGTAGAATATTATTCTTAGAAGTACTTCATTGTGTTTTCTCCTCTTTATTTTTCTTCTTCCCTCTTTTTATCTTCTTTATTTACAAGCTGTTAATACCTAGCTTCTTTTTCTACTGGAGTGATGCTTCTCTACCTGGATGTCTTATGGGAGATTGATAAGAAGGTAGTCAGCCCTTCTAAGAGAATTATGAGTACAAGGTGATATATTTTCAGGAATAATCATAATTTAATTCTTCTTATCAATAGGATTATCCTTTTTCTCCACTTCTTTTCCAGATTTTCAATACTGTTACCCTATGGTATTAAAAATCACCAAACAGAAAATTATGCTCACTAATTTCTGACTTACGACAGTAAAGTTTCGTTGCCATAACTAATCTAAATTGTTTTAAAATGGAGATGTTAGACCCAAAAGGTCTTGTAATGCTGGAAAGTTTTGAATAAGAAAACAAATACATTTATTTTAAAATTGACTCATTTTTAAAAGCCTTAAACATCTAAAAGAGGAAAACTTAAGAGTCTTATAAAATTTATATTTGCCTTTTATTAAGAACCTCACACTTGTGATAATTATGGTTATTCTCAAACAATACCAAAGGTTGTTGGAAATCTAGCAGATTCACTAAAATCTTGATGATTTTTGAACTGATCTTCAAGTTAAAAACTCCCATGTCTGGGTTAAATACAACATTAGGAATGAACTTACAACTCCCTGAAAAAAATTATATTCTTAAAATTACCACAAAACATTCTAACCAAGAATTCAACAAAAATGAGAACATTTTGCTGTTTTTGCTTTTTCAAGAAGCTGTGGATAATATAAACTGCAGATTTTTTTTGTCATTCTGCGATGCACACATACACACACATATAATGAGTATAGAGCAGAATTTAAACATTGGCAGATAATTTGTAATAAATTATAGTAAATTAAATGTAATTTTTTTCTTAATCTAAATATATATAAAGGTTTTCCTTTATAATAGGTACTGATAACTTCCCTTGCCAATAATATTAAAATATTTCTTAATGATTTTTCTCCTTTATTGTTGTAGGGTCATATTAAGTTGGCTAAATTTGGACTTTATCACATGACGGCTCATGGTGATGATGTTGATTTCCCAATAGGGTAAGAATATGTTTTCTATTATTCAGAGTCCTATCTTAAACTTTCTAATCTTTGATAAAGTGTATGTTTTTGTTAGTTATTAGTAACGTATTCAATAAAAACAGCTTTTCTTTATTAATGCATCTTAGTTTTCCATGTTCTTCTGAAAGAGTAGACAATGAATTTTTCCCAGTATCCTAAAGATCCCTGATGTTGATCCTTCATTTGATTGGCAGAGAGGTTAACAAATTACTGACTTTCTCTTTACAATTCATACTAATTGTTTTTCATTCAGAATTAGAAAAGTTTAAGACAAGAAGCCTGACCAGATTCTCTTGTGTGTGCTTCAAGAGTCTGAGAAAGATCACTCTCACATGGTTTTCCATTTAATGTTTCTAAGTTAAATTCCCTGTTCTCTTAGATTCAATTGTAAATTAAGAATTAAATTGAGGCCTAGGGGATATCTGAAGTAATGGGGTAAATTCCATACCTGGAAGTCTGTGTTTAACTTTGAAGAGATTCATTTGATCACTTCTTACGTAGAATTCCAGATATATTTTTGCCTCCAATAAAGGAATAGAAGTTTATTTCATCCTATAGTCAAATGGATGCTTTTGAGATATAGATTTTTGTGTTATATTTGTTGATTGGTTGCCTTTAAATATTTTTAATAATATAATTTATTAGTTTTTAATTTTGGCATAATTTTAGATACATGGAAGTTTAAAAAAGTAGTACAAAGAATTCCTAAATACCTTTGACCCAGATTTCCCAAATGTTAATATTCATTACATTTGGTTTTATCTTTTGTTGTTATTTTTTTGTTTTTATGTTTTTTTCTCTGTGACTGTATATATGTATATATGTATAAATATATTTTTTCCTGAATCATTTAAGGGTAATTAGCATACATGATGACCCTTTACTCATACTTACTTCAATTTGTATTTCCTAAAATAAGGAATTTTCTTATATAACCTCAGTTCAGTTATCAAAACCAGGAGAATAACATTGATACAATTCTATGATCTGATCTAGGTGCCTTAATCATATTTTTTAAATTGTTGTGTGGTTGCTTTTAATAGTATCCATTTGTGTTTTGCTCTTTGGGCTTTATATAACCAATTCTATCACATTATTACTGGGAATTGTGTCATGGAGTCATGGAGTGTTTTTCTGAAGCATAGCATCGCTTAAAATTTTAATTAAAATTTTTAAAAAGTCTCATTTATAAATTGCCCTTTTATCTTTATAAGACAGATTGTAGGTTTCTTATCTAAAATTTTCATTAGCTACATTGCAACGATGGATACAGGCCATTACATACCTACAGAATTGAGTGAAAGAGAGTGTAAACTACAATGTAAACTATAATCCATCCTTAGTGGCATTGCTCCAAAATGTGTCCATCAATTGCAATGAATGTGCCACACTAATGAAAGAAGTTGTTAATGTGAGGAAAAGTGGGAGGTATGGGGAGTGGGGCATATGGGAATCCCTTATATTTTTTTATGTAACATTTTATGTAATCTAAGTATCTTTTAGAAAAAATAAAAAATATATTAAAAAATAAAATAAAGTTTTCATTAGCTAGGGCATAACTAATAACCTTAGACTTTACATAAATTTTTCATTCCTTCCTTCCTTTATTCATTGAGAATACATTTTTGGATCACCTTCTCTTGTGGTTGCTGGATATACAAAAATGGATAAGATAGGTTCCTGCCCTCAAGAAGCTCATTATTTGATGGAAAAATTTTCTGTTTCAATGGCCTACTTATTAAGGTGCATAAATTCATAATCTTTTAGTTTGCCTATCAAAAACTTGTCAAAAGTAATAAATAATTCTTTTCACAAGCATGAAAACAATGGTTTGTAAAGATAATCTACAATTTCTTATTTGTTGAAAAATCCCTTTTGAATTTAATAAGTTCATAGTAAAGCTCTAGCATCTTTGTCATATGACGTATGCCTTTTGAAGTGACTTCTAAGGAGCTGTAGTAAATGTGATTGCTGCTGCTCTTTCCTTTGATCTAAATCAATTTGTGTGAAAGAAAACTCCAAAAACAATACAAACAAAAATTACTTCAAGTTTTCAACTTCTGTTTCAAGGTGCTTTAAGTTTTAGTGATGAATAGAAGAAAGGAGGTGATTTTGTGTAAATGCATCAAGCAGTTTGAAGAACTACACTTAAATTTTAAATGCTTAGATAGACTTGGTCTTTCTTTACCATTTGGTCCAACTTGCTTTGAAGTCTTAGACCCAAAAGGTCCTGCCAGAAAGTATCAAAGAGCAAAATGTGAAACATTAGCCAGGAAAAATAGTGATCAAACAGCTAAGGCATGAAAGAAAATATTTACACCAGAAGAAGCTTGCAGTTGATTCAAAAGACAAATATTAAGGAACAATAAAGTAAAATGTTAACATCTGTTTCAAAATATTGTAAAGAGTTAGAAATTGGGCATTCATTTCAGTTGGCCAGTAGCTTAATACCTTGTTAAAACATCAAACAGATGATGAAAGCCACTTATATCTACTTCACTAGTCATACTCACAGCAAAGTTCTAGTAATTGCCTTTGAGTGTTAAAATGCTAAAGAAGACAAGCTTCTTGAAAAAAGATAATCTACATTAAAGAACAAATCTAGGGCTTCTTGTTTTTTTAAATTTCTGTCCTTGATTAAAAGGGAAACTAGAATTTTTGGAAGCAAGGACCACCTCAGTATTTATAGAGATCACCAGCCAGTTTTTGATGTATCAATTTACCTATATGTTGCTTTACTTTCACTACCCATACCATCATTTTTGGGTTAGATTGCTGGAAATCAGGATTAAAAATGAAGAGTTTGCACCTAGATATATCATGGTGACTGATAAAAATACAACATGCATTTGTGTTATACTTTCCATTTTTATGAAACATCTTTATGTATTCACTAATATTTACAACAGTTTTATGAGGTAGGCACTATTCTTATTTTACAGATGAGGATCAAATCACATATATAATATGTGGTAGGACTAGAATTAGAACACAGGTATTATAACATACAGTCCAATGCTTTCCCCACTGTTCTTCAGTTGTTTCCAGAGATTTCCCACATTCAGTTAGAAAGTGAGCAGTATAGTCATCTTAGAGCAGGGGTTCTTAACCTTTTTTGTTCCATGGACCCCTTTGCCAGTCAGGTGAAAACCACGGACCCCTTACTAAGTCCACACTATACTGTGTATTATTTAATAAATATATCATAGCTGCACTAACATGTTCCTACAAGAATAATGTTTTTTTTTTATTTCAATTCAAACTCACGGACCCTTGGTTAAAAACCCCTGTCTTAGAGTACAATGGCTTAGTACAAATTTGTATGTAAGAAAAATATGTAAGCAAATTAAAAGATATTGATATCACCATCATCATTATATTAAAACAAAACAGTATTAAATAACCTAATTTACCCATTTAACTTTTTTTTTGTATTTTTGTATTTTCCCATTTAACTTTAAAGTTATATTCATTGACTTAATGGACTTGTATTTTACCTATAAATAAGAAGCACTGGCTTCCCTTCCATAAACCCACTCCTACCATCAACAGCCATATCCTGTCATGTTAACTGGCCTGTCAGTCTTTCCCTGTTTTCTTAACCCTGCTCCTCAACTTCGGGCTCATTATGAAATCAGCACCCATCGTTCCAATAACTTTTGTCTATGGTCCTCACTCAGCAGTGCTAGGGGTTATTTTATAATTTACCTTTTCATACCACCCTCCTGAAACTGGACTGCAGTGGGGAGTTGGGATGGGGAAGGATAAGGGCCATTTTTGCTACCCCATGATGAAGAATTTATGGTGTGTATCTTCTTTTGGGAAATGTGTTTTTGAAGGAGGTGCCTACACTAGACAATAGAATGTAGACCCAACAGCCTTCTATTGGAAAAAGATGCCATCTAGGAATTTCGTAGCTAGAGAAAAGAAGTCCATGCCTGGCTTCAAATCTTCAAAGCACAGGCTGACTCTCTTGTTAAGGGCTAATGCAGCTGGTTACTTTAAGTTAAAGCCAATGCTCATTTATCATTCTGCAAATTCTAGAGCCCTTAAGAATTATGCTAAATCTACTCTGCCTTTGCTCTGTATATGGAACAACAAAGCCTGGATGACAACACATCTGTTTACAACATGGCTTAATAAATATTTTAAACCCACTCTTAAGACCTGTTGCTCAGAAAAAAAGATTTCTTTCAAAATATTACTGCTCATTGACAATGCACCTGTTCACCCAAGGGCTCTGATGGAGATGCACAAAGAGATTAATGTGGTTTTCATGCCTGCTAACACAACATCCATTCTGCAGCCCATGCATCAAAGAGTCATTTCAACTCTCAAGTCTTGTTATTTAAGAAATATATTTTGTAAGGCTATAGCTACCATAGATAGTGATTCCTCTGGTGAATCTGGCAAAGTAAATCAAAAACCTTCTGGAAAGGATTCACCATTCTAGATGCTATTAAGAACATTTGTGATTCATGGGAGGAGGTAAAAATATTAACAAGAGTTTGGAAGAAGTTGATTGCAGCCCTCATAGATGACTTTAAGGGGTTCAAGACTTCTATGGAGGAAATAATTGAAGATGTGATAGAAATAGCAAGAGAACTAGAATTAGAAGTAGAGTCTGAAGCTGTGACTCAAAAGCTGTAATCTTATGATAAAACTTGAATGGATGAAGATGAGCAAATAAAGTGAATTCTTGAGATGGAATCTACTCTTGCTGAAAGATGATGTGAACACTGTTGCAATAACAATAAAGGATTTAGAATATCACAGAACTTAGTAGATAAAAGAGTGACAGGGTTTAAGAGGATTGACTCCAATTTTGAAAAAGTTCTGCTGTAGGTAAAAGGCTATCAAACAACGTCACATGCTACAGAGAAATCTTTTGTGAAGGAAGAATCCAATCAATGCAGGAAACTTCATTGTTGTCTTATTTTAAGAAATTGCCACAGCTTCTCTAACTTTGACAACCACCACATTGATCAGTCAGCAGCCATCAATATCAAGCAAGACCCTTCACTAGCATATAGAATATTATTCGCTGAAGGCTCAGATGATGGTTAGTGTTTTTTAGCAATAAAGTATTTTTTAATTAAGATATTTATATTTTTTAGATCTATTGCTATTGCACACTTAATAGACTACAGTATAGTGTAAATGTAACTTTTATATTCATAGGGAAACCAAAAAATTTGTGTGACTCACTTTATTGCTATATTGACTTCATTGTAGTGGTCTGGAACTGAACCTGCAATATATCCGAGGTATGCCTGTGATATCATATATTGTATATGTAATACACTGCATAAAAATATAGAATAGGTAAAACAAATGCCTTATGGTTATTAGAGAACCATAAGAAGGATACAGATAAAATACTATGGAGATTCGCTGAGAAGAAAGATTATTTTGGCCTAAGCAGATCAATTAAGGTACCATGTGATTATTCATAAAATGAATTTAGCAGAAAATTAGGATTAGAAATGCAACACATCATATAGAAAATAACCTTTTTAAAGACTGTCTTTTTTATTTTTAAATAAAACTGCTTACATTTATGAGTTTAGAAGACAGCAGATATTAGAAGAGGTTTTTGTCTGGAAACTTGGATTTTAAAAGTGCTTACATGATAGGGTGGTTTACTGTTCTTGTTTGTATAAAGGATATGATTTATGCTTACCTGGAGTTACCCAAATTCTGGGTTAAGGGAACAGACCTCCAGATTGCCAAGTCTACCAGGACTTCTGACACCAAATGCAAGTTGTGAGTTTCCCCAAACTACCCTCAGATTCTGTAATTCACTAGAACCTCTCACAAAACTCAGAGATACAGTTTTATTATCATGAAAGGATACAAAGTATAACCAGCTCAATGAAGAGGTGTGGGAGGGTTTCAAATTTGAAACTTGCATACCTTCCTGGGATCTATGGGTAGCAATATTCAGAGAGCATTGCCAACTCAGAAAGCTCACTGAGCTTTGCTGTCCAGCTTTCTTATTGAGGTTTCATTACATAAGCATGATTGATTGAATCATTACCCACATGGTTGAATTCAATCTCCAACCCTCTGCCATCATCAGCTGATTAGCTGATATCATGTGGCTCATAGTCAAAACCCTCTTATCACATGGTTTGTGGTCTTTCTGATGTGGTCAGCCCCTACCCAAGTCAACTAATTTACATAAACTATCAGGTGTGGTCTCAGGAGCCACTGTGAATAACAAAGACACTCTTATTAGTAAGAAATTCCAATGGTTTAGAGGTTATCCCCCAGGAACTTGGATAAAGGTCAGACCACTCTTTAGGTGAGACCAAATTCCTTACTACACAATGCTAAACACTTGCTTTTCTTCCAGGGATTTTGAATTTTCTTACATGCTAGGCTGAGGGTACCTACTTGACTGGCCCACAATAAAAACCTTGGGCACTGAGTCTTTAATGGGCTTCTTTGGTCAGAAACGTCTCGCACATGTTGCAGCATTTTTCTCTGTGTGACCCCTGATGGGAGAGTGAGAGCATAAGGAAACCTACATATAGATTCCTTCAGACTCTGCCTCTGTCTTTTTCCCTTGTGATGCAGCTATGTGTCTATACTATCTCACTGTAGTTAATCTTGGCTGTGAGTACTGCTATATGCTTATGAGTCCTTCTAGTGAATATCCAAATGTTGGTGGTCTTGAGGATCCCTACTAGAAACTACCTACTAGACAAATGGACAAAAAATCTGAATGGGCAGCTCACACAAGAGGAAATCTGAATGGCCAATAAACATATGAAAGATGCCTCATTCTCATTATCAAGGAAACACAAATAAAAACACAAAAATGTACAATTCTCACCCACTAGATGTCAACTATTAAAAATGTGTAAATATTAAGTGTTAGTGAAGAAATAAGCAATAGGGAACTGCCATACACTTCTAGTGGAAGTATAAATTAGTGCAACACCTTTTGAAAATCATTTAGCATGATGTAATAAAGTTGAGAGTGCACACATGCAATCCTAGGTTTATATGCTTGGGAAATTTTTGCATATGTACACTATAGTATTTTGAGCAACATTGTTTATAATATAAAAGCCAGGAAACCACTTAAATGCCCATTGACATGAGAATGGATAAATAAATTATGGTAGATTCATAAAATGAAAGCAAAAATGAATGACAGCTACATGCAATGATATGGATAATTCTTAGAAATAAATAAGACTGACTGAAAACAGCAATCCATAAAATACAGTCAACATAAGTCCAATAATTTAAAGTTCAGAAATATGCTTGACTAAGCCGTATACATTTTAGGGATACAAACATAAGGTAAAACTATAAAGAAATGGAAGGGAATAATAAACAGAAAAATTCCAGATGGCTGTACCTTCTGAGGGTTAGAGAGGGGGATATATTCAGTATGAAACAGAGAGAGACTTTGTGGTGGTAATTTGATATTCATTACTTAAATTACATGGT
>JAQZBX010015972.1:0-36970 GCA_029593785.1 Cabassous unicinctus | reverse complement strand
TTTTGTTTTTTTCATTTCAAGCTCACAAACCCTCTGAAATCTTTCCAAGGACCTCTTGGACTGTGGACCCCTGGTTAAGAACCCCTGACCTAAGCCCTGTAATGAAAGATGAGACCGGATAATTATGCAGACAAAAAAAATTGCGAAGAGAATCTCACACCATGTAAAGGAGTTTAAGCTTTATTATAGTTTAATATAAAAGTAACAGGAAGCTTTAAAAAAAATGCCTAGTATAGCTAGCAACATGAGCAGATTTACATTTAAAAACATAACTCTTAGAAACCATTAAGATTACTAATTGATTAGAGAAGTATAAGCATCTTTTGGGGGACCCCAAATGAGAAGAATTTATGGGAAGGAAAGGAGACAGAATCAAGAGCCTCAGCACAGGCACAGTTGAGATAGATTTCTTATTGATTTGATGTAAGAGAAAATCATGGAGGCCATTTCTGGTTGGCTAACAGAGTAGATAACGGTGATATGTTTGCTAAGATAAATACTAGATGAAAAATAGATTTAAGGGACAAAATTGAGCCAGTATGATTAGTTTAATTTTAAGCATATGGGTATGGGGTGCCTCAAAACATCTTAAAAGAAATGTCTGCAAGACAGTTGTGTTCTGCACTCAGGAAGGAAATACAAATTAAATTTGGATTACGGGGTCATCAGCATGTAGATGGTGACAGAATGTACATAAATTGAATGAGATAACAGCGACTGTGCCTATGAGAAAAGAAGGTGGATTAGGGCATCTTCTGTGGGGGCTGGGAGGGACTTCAAGGAGGGTAGAAAGGGAAGATATAGCAAGGGAAAATGTAAATGAATAGCTCATGGAGAAGGAGGAAAACCAGAATCACGTCATGAAAATCAATGGAAAGATTGTTTGAAGAAGAAACAGTTATCAGTATTGTCAATTATTTCTAAGACATGGAGGAAACTTGGAAGTGAACATAAATCCCCATTTGACTTAGCAACAAGTAGGACATTAGTGTCCTTGATGAGAGCAGTTTACAGGAATGGGAAGGACAAAAACCAGATTTCATTGGGTTGAAGACTGTAAATGCAGTGAGTAAAATTGGATAAAGAGTCTAGAAATCTCTTAATGAAAGTTTTTTTGTGGATAAAACAAGGAATCCTATGGAGATAGCTGGAAGGAAAAGAAAGGTTTAGCAGAGGCTTTGTGTTTGTAAAGGAAGGAAAGAAAAAAGGATGTTCAAAGGATGAAGGGAAAGAACTGGTAGGGAGTAGTGGAGAAACAAGGCAAAGGTGAACAGTAACAAAGAGTTCAAATTTCCTCCAGAGAGTGCAGGTCAGCGTTTTCTGTAACACATGAAGAAAGCTGAGGGCAGACGCAATTGGCTTTGTAGATTTAGTAGTAGAAAATTCAGGAAGTCAGAGGGCTTGTGTTTATTTGTGAATTTGAACATACAGTCACCTGAAAAAGTGAAGGGGCAGATGAAGCCATGGAACTCTGAGCAAAATGTGGCGGGTTTAAATTTTTGTTTCGTTTTGTTTTGTTGGAAGAGCAATGTACCTAGGGAAACAAAAGAGGACAGGGCCATATGGTCAGGTTGAATTTGACCTAACTGGATTTAATTCCATTATTGTAGTGATGCCATCTTCTTTATGGTAAGATTTTCTCCTGTAATTCCCAGCAATACAGATGTAGATGAAGAGAAAAGATACTACTGGATCTATCTAGGGTTGTGTTACTACTGGGTAATGCAATGACTAAACAGCAAGAATAAGAAATTCAAGGGTGCAGATGTGGCTCGAGGAACTGAGTGCCTGCTTCCCACATGGGAGGTCCCAGGTTTGGTTCCTGTGATCTCCTAAAAACAAAAGGACAAACAACAAGCAAACAAAAAAAAAAGCAACTCAGGAGAGCCGATGTGGTTCAGTGGTTTAGTGCCAATTTTCCACATACTAGGTCCCGGGTTCAATCCCTGGTACCTCAAAAAAAAAAAAAAAAATTCAAGATATTGACAATAATAGCTGAATATATATTATATAACCATATACAATGAAATATGAAATTCATAGAGAAACAAATGAAGTGAAGATGTCATTTTAGTAAACACTTGGTAGTGGTGCTCAGTCCTGTCCATTCCTTAATGACTGCCTGTATCCATATTATACTCCATTGCCTTATTCTGCTAATCCAGTGAAGTCCACATGACCTAACATTTTATTCAGATTATCCTATAAAAAGTTGGAAAATTTTACTCCAAAGCACCAGCAAAATTTATTCTGTTTATATTTGAGCTAACAGGCATAAGAGCTATATGAACTTTTTTTTTTTTGCCTTGTGTACAAAGAAGAGACTATTGTTCCGTGGGGAGAGATAAAAATACAGAAAATGAAAATCAGGAGAAGAAATGAGAAAAGGGGGAAAGAAAGAGAGTGAGAAAAAGAAAGGCAGTTCAATGGCTCTCCGTGCCCTTGTTCTTATCTGTCAATAGGCTGGCTGTATGCCGCGAAGTTGGGCTTCATGGGAATCTTTCTTTTATCCTATAAAATCTTCTTTTTTGCTTATACTAGTGTGAGTAGTGTGCTAGGTTGATATTATCTCCCAAAGTTGTCAGTTCCTAATATATTGAACCTATAAATGTTAGCTTATTTGGAAAAAAAGGTCTTTGTAGATGTGATTAAGTTAAAAATGTTGGGATGGGGAGATTATCATGAGGGGCCTTAAATGCAAAGACATGCGATCTTTATAAGAGGGAGGTGGAGGTTAATGGGACACATACAGAGGAGAAGGCAATATGGTGATGGAGGGAGATATTGGAGTGAAGTGGTCACAATGGATGCAAGCAGTCACTACAAGCTGGAAGAGGCAAGGGATGGATTCTTCCCTGGAGCCCCCAGACAGAGCATGGTACGATGACACCTTGATTTTGGCCCAGTAAAACTGATGCTGAACTTCTGAATTCCAAAAAAATTTTTTTTTAATTTTCTATTTTCAATTGTTCCCTTTCATTTCAGCCATTGTTTCCATATATTTTACTTTAATATGTTTTACAGTCCTGAAAATGCAACGTTATTTTTCTCCCTTCCCCATCCTGAGATGGCTCCTTCATCTGTTTTCATGTTTTGTTTAGCTCGTTGTTTGTGCTCATTGTTTTTTGCTCATTGTCTACTCACTGTTTCTTGCTCTTTGACTGTTTGTTTTTTTCTTTAGGAAGCACTGGGAACCGAACCAAGGACCTCTCATTTGGGAGGTGGGTGCTCAACTGCTTGAGCCACATCTGCTGCCCTGAATTAGAAAAATGTAAGGCAATATCTGTGTGCCATTTTAAACTACCAAGTTTGTAGTCAAGGAAACAAAAACTGTAGGTTTATATTACTTGCATATAAATATCTCACTAAGTAAAAAAAAAAGTCTCACAGAGAGAATGTATAAGACTCAACTGATTGGAGAAAATTATAATATTCAAATATTTATATGCATGTGTGTGTGCCCTGAAGAAATTGACCAGGCATAAGTTGGAAAATTAGAATACTAAGGTCAAACATGTTGTATGAAAATTTGTCCTTTCAGAGGTTGAGGAATTCTGGATAATGAAGAAGACCAGAATATGGACATGTGGTGGGTAACTAAAATGGAAAGAAGAAGTAGATCTTTGGAAATGAGATGGACAAAGAGACACAGAGTTAAATGAGACCACTATTTAGAATGAAGTACTGGAGTTATGGTGTCAGGTCCAAAAATGACAGCCCAATGCTAAAGCCTTTCAATAAGTTAGGGAAATCTATCAGGAGTCTTGTAGATAAAGGCAATGAGGAGGGGATTAAAAAGGCAAAGTCACAAGGCATGTGGTAAAGATGCTTCCATAAAAGGAATAAAGCAGTTGTCCAACTTCAAGGTCCAGTCAAGATGGAAAAAAAGTGCATTATTTGATATGTCACAAACATTTTGACAATTCCAATTTCTCTCAGAAAATATTATTCTACTGGGTAAATATTATTCTATTATATGGCTACATCTCAATTTCTGTATTTCACTGTCACTGTAATTTACTTAATGAATGAAATATTGCTTTTGAGTAGGCAGACAGATTATACTTCAAACTCGTTTTTTATTTTTTCTTAAGCCTTGGGCAGGTTTGCCAGAAACAAAGTTACTGCAGAATATATGACAACATATTTTAAACGACATGTTTATAATTCCTCAATATGTTCCTCAGCACGTAAGGAGGCTGAGGCAGAATATATCTTATAAAGTAATTAACACATTAAAATTTTGAACCACTCAAACATAAGATTTCTTGTATTGTTTATATTTTGGTGAACCCAATTTTGTATTGTTAAAGAAACTCAGCAATTACAATTAACTTCCCTAAAATAGAATACAAACTTTTATCTTTGTTCATATAACTGAGAATCATTAGACATAAAGTTATTTTTATTTTATTTAAATATTTCCTTTTATAACAAATGCACATTAACATTTAAATATTTAACTCCTAGTAGTTTGTTAGCATTATGTGTTGCTATTGAAGGCACATTAATAAGGGATAATTTAAAAAATTTATACAAGATAAGAGTTTTGGGCATTCTTTTAGAGTAAACTCATTTTATGTAGTAGTAAGCTTTGTCATTACAAAAGAAATGCACCACCTGGCACAATTAACAATATGCTCCTTCTTATTTTTTTAGCACATCCCAGAACTGTAGTACAAGGTTATAATTTGCATTGTTATAGCTCAAAAAAAATTCTAGAACTTAATTTAAAAAGTGTCTTTCATTGCAGGGCCTAGGATCTTTTAATCATGTCCCATTTAAATCCCATGCACTATTCTAAGGCAGCATAGTGTTGGCAAAATCACGGTAAAATTGTACATATATAATGTTAAAACTTTCAGATACAAATACCTGATTCACATAATCCAGTGAAAATTATAGCAGTAGATTATAATTAAAATTCAAGAAAATGAATTATGTAAGTGTATTAAATTATCATACATCAAAATGGTAATAGTATTTAGCCAAAACATATAAACTTTCCTTCCAACACACCATAGAAAGATGAGAGCAAAACCTAAAAAGAATGATCTGTACAATGGGTCTGACTTTTATTAATTAACTTGAGAACATCTCTTTGTAGTATAGATATAAAACTATATTTAAATATTAAAAATTTTTTTAAATGATTCTAATTTTAAAAATTGTCAAAAATACATGTAGTAAATCTCTCAATAAAGAGACAGCTACTAAGAATATCTCATTCTCTATCTACAAATTCCATTAAAATATCTATGGAATATATAAATGATCATAAAACAAAAACCTGAAAACTAAAAGTAAAGATAGGAATAAACCAGTATTTGTATCTGGGAAAATAATTTCTTATAATGATACCAAATGAGGAAACTCTACTGATGGTTCATGAAACCGAATATTTTCCAAAACAATTAATTAATAACAACAATAATAATGATATAATAACATACAGTTAGGGAATGTGTAGGCTTTTGTGTATAACCATTGTCTGATCATAGAACAGGTCATCTTTTATGCTAATAATGTTAAAGTTTTAATGGAAAGGATAATGTTTCCTCATAAAAAATACAATAATTAACTCAGTAAGAAGTAGAAAATTTAACATTGCAATTACTATTTTAAAAGTTGGAAATTATTGCAAGATTATAAATAAGATCTTGGCTCTGAATTATAATTAACTGATTTCAAAAACTAATAAACACAATTTTTGATAGATTGTGCTGAAAGAGAAAAAAATTAAAAATGGGACTATCTAATTCATTCTAAAGAGAAATAAATAACATGATACTGAATCAGTTTTTGATTAAAAAAAATTCTTGAATGCCTAATATTGTTTGGCAAACGCTGTGCTTGATGGTATGGGTATAATAGCAAACAATATAGACAAGATCTCTATCCTCATGGAATTTACAAGGAAACTAGACACACACACCCAGCATAAAAAAACCATATAGACTTGCACTGTCCAATATGATAGCCACTAATCCCATGTGGTTATTGAGCACTTGAAATGTGGTGTGACCAAATGGAGTTGTGCTGTAATTGTAAACTACACAGTAGATTTTGAATTCTTAGTACAAAAAAATGTTAAAAAAGCTCAGTAATAGTTGTATATTGAGTACATTTTGAAATGATCATATTTTGATATATTGAATTAAATAAATTGTATTATTAAATCAATTTTGTGTGCTTTTTTCAAATATGGCTATTAGAAAAGGTAGAATTACTTGTATGTCTCTCAAATTTGATTCACATTATATTTCTATTGAACAGCATTCCTATAGACAATTTGTCCTTTTATTGTGGGATATGATGGCAATAAAGGAATGTACTATGATGGGGAAACTAAAGAAACCAAGAAGAAAAGCAAGAAAAAAATATGAGATTTTAAGGAGAAAAATAACATGGTAACTATTACTGAAAATGTTAAGCATCTCCTCCAGCAACCAAAAGATGTTTCTTCATCTCTTCATTTCCATTAGTGTCTGTGATTCTGTTGATAGGCACAGGTCATGCCCAGCACTTTGGAAGCCAAGAACCAATGAGAAGCAGCCCATGGCAAGATCAGAGTTGGACTTCCCCATCCATGGGGAGAGGGTAGAGCATCCTTAAATGGGGGACTACTCTAAAGAGAAATTTCTGCCCATTGCCCAGATTAAATTAGAAAACCAGCTTTGGAAGCTAGTAACCACAAGATTTTGCATTCCAACATTGGAAAAGTAATAAAGTGACAAAGCTGAAGTGAGATGAATTATTCTTTTAAGCTAAGGTCACATTCAGAATTCTCCAACCTTTTTATACATTTTCTCATCTTAAGCACTCAATTTTCATTTTAAAAAATAATTTAGGTTTCTTTATTTGCAAGTGATAAGTACCACTTTAGGCAAAATTGAGCAAAGGGGAATTTATTGGTAAGATACTGGATAGGTCAAAATTTACACAAAGAGTTTGGAAAAGAGGACTGCAATATAGTACAAGAACAAACATACAAATCAGGAATTTCTGGGCTTCTAGAAAACATCTATTGCTCACTTATCCTGTGATTTCTCAGATGTTCCTGAAATGAATACTCCATGCAAAATTTTAGTCTTTGTTTCTCTCAATGTCTGGTAGATTATGTCTTTGACTCTAATACTTCATCTTTCCCTGCATACACACTTGTTCCCATTTAATTTTGCAAATTCTATCACTTTCATCAGTGAGATGAATTTCCCCATCTCTTGGACTTTGGGCTTAGCAATGCATGTGACTTGTTTTGCCCAATACTATATATGTGGAAGTGGCAGTGGCCAATTCCAAGTGGACTCTTGCACCTTTATTATTGCCATGTCTTAGAGGATGATAAGGACAACTCTAGGGATGATAAGCTGACCTGCGGACATTCAAAGAGAAGAATCAATGACAGACCAGCCTAGAACAGCAAAACTTATCTAACCCACAGGCACATGAGACATTAATATGTCTTTTTTTTTCAGCCACTGACTTCTGGGGTTGCTGCTTAATAATGAACCAATACACAATGTAATATTCAAATTCCTGGTATCATACAATTGGCCTAGCTTAGGTCATGTGCTGGCTAGGGGTGGACAAGGTAACTTGATTTGTCATTCCATCAATTTTACTACTAATAGAGTAATCGTAGAGTCTCTAAAGGAAGCATGGTTTTCTTAGAAAGAGAAAATGTATGTTGGCATAGTGGCCAAAAGACAGACTAAATAAATATATCATTACATAATAAAAAATAACAATAAACAAAAAGAAAGAAAATCTAATATGGATGTGGTTTATAATAGATAATGTATTATGATATTCATATTTTGAAATTACATATTAAATGATATTCTACAAGCAAGATGACAAAGCAGGAATTTTTTAAAACAATAATACTTTGACTTTGGAAAATAACAAAGCATTGCATATTATTTGATATAGTAAAAGAAAAATGCATGATAGATTTCACTAGTATTTCTCAGTATATAAGAAAAATTATATGGAAAACTTATAAACCAAAGAAAAGTTCTAATAGTAACTAATAATTTTAACTACAAAATCCCCACAGAACTATAATTTTTAAAATTTTAAAACATATTGTAATGTCACTATAACTAAAATATAAAATTATTATGAAAAAAAGAAGAAATATTTTAATATTTGGAGAGGATATGACTATATACTTAAACTAAAAGTGATAAAGAGAAAAATTACTGGAAGATGAAAAGTGACCGAATGCAATTTGAGTATCCAAAAATCAAAGAATATGCAAGTAAAATATCAAAAGTACATTTCATCAGTTAAGGTTGTTAAGTCATAATGAACAAAAAAAATGGTTCTGCTTTAGCAACAAAATATATGATATATAGAAAGAATTTTGAATGTAGAAAAAACATGTTGGGGGTCCACATGTGGAGTGTGGCAGTTTGGAGCTATTTACCCCAGAAAAACATGTTCTTAAACTTAATCCATTCCTGCAGATGTGAACCCATTGTAAATAGGACTTTTGATGAGGTTGCTTCAGTTAAGGCATGGCCCAATTCCATTAGGATGCATCTTAACCCTATAACAAGGGTCCTTCATAAGCAGAATGAAATTTAGACACAGAGAGAGAAAGCCATCAGGAGCAAGAAATTGAAGGTCAGTGGAACCCAGAAGAGAAGGGTGAGGCCAGGTGAAGCCACCATGTGTATTGTTATGTGACAGAGAAGCCTGGGACTAAGGATTACTGGCAGCCAGTCCTAGAACACCAGTCTCCACAAAGAAAGCACCACCTTGATGATGCCTGGGTTTAGACTTTCTTTTAGCCTAAAACCATGAGCTAATAAATTCCCATTGTGTAAGTTGACCCATTGAACAGTATTTGCTTGAGCAGCCAAGGAAATTAAAACTACATACATATGAAATTCTACTTATGTGCATGTGTGTGTGTGTGTGTGTGTTTAGTTTAAGGTGGTAACATACATACAATGAAAAATATTCCATTTTTACCACTGGACACTTAGTTGCTTCCTCATTTTGGCTATTGTGAATAATGCTGTTATGAACATTGCTGTAAAAATATCTGTTGGAATCCCTGTTTTCAGTTCCTTTGGGTATATACCTAGAAGTGGAATTGCCAGATCATATGGCATTTCTATGTCTAACTTTCTGAGGAACTGACAAACTGTTTTCCACAATGGCTGCACTATTTTACATTCCCACTAGCAATGTAACATATGAAGGTTCCTATTTCTCTGCATCCTCATCAACATTTGTTATGTTATATGTATTTTATTAATAACCATCCTAGTGGGTGTGAAATGGTAACTCATTATGCTTTTGATTGGCATTTCCCTAATGACTAATGACGTTGAACATTTTTTTCATCTGCTTTTTGGCTGTTTGTGTATCTTTGGAGAAACAGCTATATTTTTTAACCAATTCCTTATTATTAAGCATTGCTTCTAAGCTTTACAACATATTAATTTTAAATACCACATATATAATTTTAAACAAATGTAAAAGTAAAGTATAATAATGGTCATACTACACTTTAGTATATTAGTTTTCTTTATTTTGTATGCCATCCTATTTATCCTCATTACCCATCACAATGCCCCAGGGAGGTAATCTATGTTTTTAAATCTAGTATGAATCCTTTCATATTTCTCTCCATACTCACATAATCTTATTTTTAAAAACATGCATTTATGTAAGTTCTTAATAATCTATTGAAATGTGAAAACATATTACAAACAATTTTTGCATTGTTTTTCCCACATAACAGTACAATTTGGAAATCTGCCCATGTCAAGTAGGTTGTTTTATTATTTGTTTTGACTGTATATCATTTTATGATATGGTAATATAATTATTCAACAGTCCTAGAAAAATTTTAAACACTGTGAACAATTCCTCAATAGTGTCTTTTCTACATAGTCTATTTAATTTTTTATCTCTATGAGATAGATTTCCAGGAGAGGGATTGCTTGGTATGAAAGCACATGTATCTTTTGTATATATGAATTCTAAGAAGACTTTCTTTGAACATTTTTCCATACCCTTTCCTTCCTTTTCTGTCTCTACTAAATGTATTTCTACCAATTGATATTGTCCCACAAATCAATGAGGTCCCCTTCATTTTTTTTCAATCTTTTTATTCTGTTTGTACTTTATTTTTAATTTTTTAGTTTCTGTTGTTATGTCTTTAATTTCGTTGCTCTTTTCTGTTGTAGGCTCTAATCTACTATTAATCTCACCCAGGGTAATTTTCACTTCTGGTAGTGTATTTTCAAGTATCTGAAGACATATTTTATTTAATCTTCCACTTGTTTAAAGAGGGAAATAAGAACTACCTGGAAGCAGAAGTCCTTTAATTTGCTTTTTAAAAAGAAGATTTTTGTGGAAAAATTCAAAACTTATGAACATTTTTTTTCTGAAGAAAACTTTTAGAAACTTTGGTAAAAAATAAAAACAAGAAAACAAAAACTCACAAGGGGCCAAAGGGCTATAGAAGCTTAGTGTTTTAGATGTCAAAATCCTACTTTTGAACTATACCTAGTAAAAATATTCTAATGTGAATAAACAAAGTGTGGTATATCAATATAATGGCATATTATTCCGTTGTAAACTGGAATGAAGTTCTGATGCATGCTTCAACATGAATTAACCTTGAAGACATCATGTTGAGTGAAAAAAGCCAGATGTGAAAAGTCAAATATTATATCATCTCGCTTATAGGAAGCACCTAGAAGAAGAAAGCCTCACAGAGACAGATGGTGGTTTATTGTTTACCAGGGGATGGGGGCCAGGGCAGAAGGAGAGATTTACAGCTTAGTGGGCTAGTAGTTTCCGCTTGAGGTGATAAAAAAGTAGGGGTAATGTATATCAGTTATTATGGCATGATATTGTGAATATAGTTACTACTACCAAATTCCACCCTAGAATGTCGTTAAAATGGGAAATTCTGTGTTGTACATTTGTTACTGCATAAAAATTTTAAAATAAAAAAATATAATTGAACGTATTAAGTTTGAATGTTGCTTGCTAGAGAATTAACATTGCATTTAGGTAAAAAAAAAAAATTAGCTACAAAATTTATAGCTTATTCTAATTCCCCAGCTGAGAAAAGGTGTTAAGGAGGAAAATTTGGGGGAGGAAATCAAGTTTTAATGTAACTTTAGGAGTTTTGCCCTATCTAGCTATACATAGAATATTATTTTCCCTTTTTTAAAAAACTAAAATGGGCAATATTAATATTTTCAGCAATTTTCAGTCCCCTCTTCCTTTTTCATTTGCTATTGTTGTATTCTGGGATTTAAAATATGAGAGAAACTGCTTTTAATGTCACTTTCTTGAGAAAGACAGCGGATATGTAGTCATAAACCTGCCATGACAATGAAGTTAGGGATATAATCTTCAAACTAAGCAAGCTTTGCTGTCCAGCAGAGAATATTTAAGGACTTAAGATATATGCATGAAGAGAAGGAAAAATGTAATTAGGGCTAAATCTCTGAAATAATTCAAATATCAAAGTTTCATATATCATTTATATTCATAAATTATATTTATATTATTTTATACTTTTAGTAATATTAATTTATATTTACTTATATTTATATTAATCCCTCAATTCCTGTTACAACACTGACAATAGATACAACTGATTAACCAAAGCCATGCTGATTTTACAGGACGTTATAGAGAAGGAACATAATAGGAAGGGGTAAGGGAGAGGATAGAAAATGCATTGGGGGTACAGACTGGAGAAGGACACCACAAATGCTGAATTGAAGAAAGAGAAAAATATCAGATCCAGTATCTTCAACCTGAAAGTGGACATGCATTGTTAAGGTGCTGCTAGCTTGCATCTTCTTTGCTGTCCTTCTTCAGTGATTTCCCATTCTCTGTCTATATTGATTTTGTCTCCCAATGCTATCTCTTTTCTTTCTTTCATATTTCTGCCTTCTGTTTTCTGTTGTGGTTCTTACATAACAGGTTTTTTCATTAGCCCACAACTTAAGGCTGTCAATTTCTATTCTATCTATTCTGTTTTCTTCTTTATTAATTATTAACTTTTTCCTTTCAGCCCTTTCTTTACTCTTCCTCTCTCTCCTCATCATTCTAGCCTTCTAAATAATTATATATATTTTCCTCTATTTGGTTTCCCAGTCCATTGTAGGTACTCCACTTTTTCCCCCATTACTCTACACTGCCTACATGAGTGAAATATTCATTTTACTAAGTCTTATAAGGCTCCTCTTCTAACTTTTATCAATATCACTATTATTCTCTTCCTTTCTCACATCTTTCGATTCGTCTGGCCCTAATCTTTTGCCTTCAAGGAAACATAGAAAGAAGCAAGGAAATAAAATAAGAAGAACAAAGTCTCAAAGAGAAAATGTGTAACACACACAGAACCACCAGCTAAGTAAAACTCTAGAGCAGAGAGAGAAGCTAATCAACTGAATAAACCCATCAAGATAAAATGATGATTAGAGGGCAAAAAAAAATTACAAAACACACTGAAAAACAGGAGGACATGCACCAGTCCAATGAAAAAACTAAAAACCAGGAGGAGGTGCAGAACATCGAACAACTAATCAAAGCTTTCCAAACAAATATCATGGACCAACTTAATGAAGTGAAAGAAGAGATTAAGGATATTCAGAAGACACTGGAAGAACATACTGAAGAATTGTAAACATACATAAAAAGACAACGGATAAGATGTTGATCAATGGCACAATCCAAGAAATCAAAAAGACATTGGATTCACATAACAGCAGATTTAAAAAGGCAGAAGAAAGAATTAGTGATGTGGAAGACAATACATCTGAAATCAAACAAAGAGTAGAACAGATAACTAAAAAGATTGAAAAAATCCAGCAGGGACTTGGGGATTTAACTGACAACACAAAATGCACAAACATATGCATTATAGGCATCCCAGAAGGAGAAGAGAAGGGAAAGGGAACAGAAGGAGTGTTGAAGGAAATAATAATAAAACTTCCCAACACTATTGAGAGAGATAGATGTACAATTCCAAGAAGCACAGCACACCCCAAACAGTATAAATCCCAACAGGCCAACTCCAAGACATATACTTGTCAAAATGTCCAATGCTCAAGACAAAGACAAAATACTCAAGGCAGCAAGAGAAAAGAGAACAGAACTAAAATTGAATACCTAACTGCACACTTGGAGGAATTGAAAAAAACAACAACAAACTAAACCTAAAAGAAGTAGAAAGAAGGAAATAACAAATATTAGAGCAGAACTAAATGAAATAGAGAATAAGAAATCACTAGAAAAAAATAAACAAAACCAAAAGCTGGTTCTTTGAGAAGATCAATAAAATTGACAAACCCTTAGCCAGACTAACAAAGAAAGAGAAAACAGATGCAAATACACAAAATAAGGAACAAGCAAGGGGATATCACTACTGACCCCACAGAAATAAAGAGTAACATAAGAGGATATTTTGAAAAATTGTATGACAACAAGAATGATAATTTATAGGAAATGGAAAAATTTCTAGAAACTGACAAACAGCCTACATTGATGAAAGAAGAAATTGATGAACTCAACAGTCCAAATACAAGTAAAGAAATAGACTCAGTCATCAAAAACCTCCCAACTAAGAAGAGCCCAGGAGCAGATGGCTTCACAATTGAATTCTACCAAACATTCCAGAAAGAGCTAACACCAATCCTGCTTAAGCTCTTCCAAAAAATAGAAAGAATATTGCCTAACTCATTCTATGATGCCAACATTACCCTAATACCAAAGCCAAACAAAGATACCACAAGAAAGGAAAATTACAGAACAATTTCTCTAATGAAACTAGATGCCAAAATCCTCAACAAAATACTTGCTAATCACATTCAACAACATATCAAAGGAATTATACACCATGACCAAGTGGGTTTCATCCCGGGATGCAAGGATGGTTCAATATAAGAAAATCAATCAATGTAATACACCACATAAACAGTTTGAAAGAAAAAAAATCACATGATCATCTCTATAGATGCAGAAAAAGCATTCAACAAAATACAGTACTCTTTCCTGATAAAAACACTGCAAAAGATAGGAATAGAAGGAAACTTTCTGAATATGATAAAGAGTTTATATGAAAAACCCAAAGCTAACATCATCTTCAATGGTGAAATCCTAAAAGCCTTCCCTCTGAGAGTGGGAACAAGACAAGGATGCACACTATCACCACTCTTATTTAACATTGTTTTAGAAGTACTTGCTCCAGCTCTGAGACAAGAAAAAGGTACAAAAGGCATCCAAATTGGAAAAGAAGAAGTAAAAGTTTCATTATTTGCAGATGAAATGATCCAGTCTGTAGAAAGCCCTGAGAAATCTACAACAAACTTCTAGAACTTATAAAGGAGTTCAGTAAAGTTGCAGGTTATAAGATCAATGCTCAAAAATCAGTAGCATTTTTGTACACCAATAATGAGCAATCTGAGGAGGAAATCAAGAAAAAAATACCATTTACAAGAGTAACTAAAAGAATCAAATACCTAGGAATAAATTTAACTAAAGATGTAAAGGATTTATATACAGAAAATTACACAACACTGTTAAAGGAAATCAAAGAAGACTTAAATAAATGGAAGAATGTTCCCTGTTCATGGATAGGAAGACTATACGTCATGAAGATGTCTATGCTACTCAAACTAATCTAGAGATTTAGTGCAATCCCAATAAAATCAACACAACATTTTTTAATGAATTGGAAAAACTAACTACAAAATATATTTGGAAGGGTAAGAGGCCCTGAATCTCCAAGACATATTGAATAAGAAAAATGAAATTGGAGGAATCACATTACCTGACTTTAAAACATACTACAAAGCTACAGTGGTCAAAATTGCATGGTATTTGCTCAAGGATAAACATACCAACCAATGGAACTGAATTGAGAGTTCTGATATAGATCCTCACATATACAGTCATTTGATATTTGTCAAGGCCACCAAGCCCATTCAACAGGGAGAGAATGGCCTCTTCAACAAATGGTGCTTGGAGAACTGGATATCCACATCCAAAAGAATGAGAGAGGAATACCATCTCACACCTTATACAAAAATCAAATCAAGATGGATCAAAGATCTAAATATAAGAGCCAAAACCATAAAGACCTTTGAAGATAATGTAGGGAAGCATCTACAGGACCTTGTAATAGGAAATGGTTTCATGAACTTCACACCCAAAGCACGAGCAACAAAAGAAAAAAATAGATAAATGGGATCTCCTCAAATTTAAAAACTTCTGCACCTCAAAGGACGTTATTAAGAAAATAAAAAGGCAGCCTACCCAATGGGAGAAAATATTTGGCAACCATTTATCTGATAGGAACCTAATATCCTGCATATATAAAGAAATCTTACACCTCGAAAATAAAAAGACAAGCAACCCATTTAAAAAATGGGCAAGTGACCTGAAGAGACACTTCTCCAAGGAAGAAATACAAATGGCTAAAAAGCTCATGAAAAAATGCTCGACATCACTAGCTATTAGGGAAATGCAAATCAAAACTACAATGAGATACCACCTTACACCCATTAGAATGGAAGCTATTAAAAAAACAGCAGATTATAAGTATTGGAGAGGTTGTGGAGGAATAGGAACCCTCATCCACTGCTGGTGGGATTGTGGAATGGTCCAGTCACTGTGGAGGACAGTTTGGCAGTTCCTCAGAAAACTAACAATAGATCTTCCATATGGTCCAGTGATTCCACTGCTGGGTATATACCCAGAAGAATGGAAAGCAAAGACACGAACAGATATATGCACACCAATGTTCATAGCGGCATTGTTCACAATTGCCAAAAGTTGGAATCAGCCCCAGTGCTCATCAACAGATGGATGGACAAACAAAATGTGGTACATACATACAATGGAATAATACTCAGCTGTAAGAAGGAATAAAGTGCTAACACATGGAATAACATGGATGAATCTTGAAGACCTTATGTTGGGTGAAGTAAGCCAGGCATTGAAGGATGAACAGTACATGATCTCACTGATTTGAATTGAAGGAAAGTGAGCAGTCTATGAGAACCATTGTATGAAAGATAAGTTAACAAGTGAGAGAAAGAGAAGAGAAGGCTGTGAGCCATCACCCATACGGACATAATTTATGGTAGTGATAGAGTACAGTTGCATATTGAAGGATAGGACAGGTGGGTAGTGATATTACTGGGTTTGGTGGTACAGGGTTGACATGTGGGTAGTAGGAAGGCTGGGTTAGAATACCCAGGATACTGGGGGGAGAGATGGGAGAGGGACTAGGTGAACACAGGATTTGTGGTTATGAGGTTGAAAGTGCAAGAGTGGGAATGCTCTTATTGCAGTATGACAAGGTAGAGTCACTGGTTTAGGGTGTAGGTTGAGGGGGCATTCAGGATGGGGCACATCTGGAGTAGGCTTCTGGGGAGTGTGTGAGTGTTCATCCTGTCATAATGTGCTGTGTCGAGGAGTGGAGACCTACACGGTGAGTGGGAAGGAGATGGACCCCCATCTTTGGGAGGACCAATTCACCTAGAAACAGACAGGTGGTTGTCTCTTAGGAGCAAGGGTGTATCCTAATAGGGGATGTTAAATCAGCATGTCAAGACCTCTTGCTGCATGTAACTATGAATCTTGTCATCCAATGAGTCAAGTCAGGGGGGTGTCATGTGCCCCAGGGGGATGGGGAGGAAGGAACAGAAAAGATCAAACAGGGGGTATTTAGTGGTCAGGGTAAATGTTTTTCATTACCTTACAGTGATGGGCACAGGGCATGGTAAATATCATCAAAAATCATTAAACTGTACCATCAAATTGTAAACTATTCTGTAAACCATTGACAATGTTGAGTAGCTATGTTTCACTATCTGTGTAACAGTTATAACAATGCTACCATCCACATACAAAAAGGTTTTAATATGGGGTGAGGAAAGGGGGAGGAGGTTGAGTATATGAGAGTCTAGTATTCTGTTTGTGACTTTGCTGTGACCTAAACTTCTCTGAAAATTAAATGAGAAACTGGGAAACACTGGGGAGTGAGGGGGGAAGGTGCCACAGTACAGACTGGACACCCGATAATGCAGTGATAAAAGGAAAAATCATTTTTTTAATTTATTTTTTTATTTTTTCCCCATTTTTTAATGTCCCAATCCTTTAATTTTATTTTATTGTGAGTGGGGTTTTTTTTTGTTTTTTTTTCTGAGTTTCCATATATTTTCTCTCTTACATTTAAGCTTATCATTATTATTTCATTTTCCTATTACTTGTATTTGGCTATTATATGGGCTTCATCTTCAAGGAAGATTTAGATCACAGAAGAGTCACAACGGGGGCAGCAGAGGATCATTGGTGGCGGATGTCTGGGATGGGGGTTTCATGGGAGGAAGTTCACCTGAATATACATGAAAGACATATAAAATTGTTCAAATGATCAAGGGGTGGGATATGGTCACAATGGTTGGAGAATCACTCAATAAATAAAGGAATACTGAATTCCCAGCCTGGAGAGCTCTGCCACATTCTCCAAGGGAGCAGCAACAATCCCCCGAGTGCAGGGGCAGTGTCTGGCAAAGGAAGATGGTCCACTAATGGGTTCTTGCTATTGATGACTGGCCTTACGAGTCTTTGCTCTTGTAATTGAAACTTAGCCTGCTGTTATGGGGTGCCTAAGGGTTGCCACCTGAGAGCCTCCTTGTTGCTCAAATGTGTCCTCTCTCTAAGCCAAACTCAGCATATGAATGCATTACCTTCCCCCAGTGTGGGACATGACTCCCAGGGATGAGCCTCCCTGGCAACGAGGGATTAATCCCAAGTGCCAACTGGCAATATGACTGGAAAAAGACCTTGAATAAAAGGGGGAAAAGGTAAAGACAAATGAGTTCATATGTCTAAGAGACTTCAAAGAGAGTTGAGAGGTCATCCCAGAGGTAACATTTACACACACCTCAGTAGGATCTCATAGGACACCAAAGTGGATATCACCCCACACAGAGGGGCTCCTGAGGGCTCTGGAGACACCCAAGTCCTATATAAGGGGGGATAGCTCCAGAGATTGATGCCTTATCAGTGGGCTATACTTTGGAATCTGTGCTCCTGAGAGTGACAGAGTTGGACTCAAATAAGTCCTCCCTGCACATGCTCCATTAGTTCCTTCTATTCAAACCTATATGTGATGCTGGAGCTTGTAGGTGTACTTCCAGAGACTGGAGGCTTTGGCCTGCCCATGTGCCAGCTGTGCCTGGAATCTCGGTGGAGCTGCAACTCCTACTCTACAGCTCAATGGACTCACCCAAGTCACCTGGAGAGGAGATGATGATGGACTATGGCCATCCCAGGGAATGGAGTGAGTCTGCAGCTGCAGGCAGGATAATCTTATCCGTCATCCATGGGATATAAGCCCCCTCTCACTTGGAGGTGGAGTGGACATCACCATCGCAAACTCCTCAGGATTGGGGGAAGAGCTATGGACTAGAGTGGACTTACTGGTATTCTGTTGTAGACGTATTGTGATTCAAGCAATGAAAGAAATTACAACATTGAGGTGGAGCCAGTGGCCACTGGATGCTTTCGGGGCAGGGAGAGGGAAAAGCAGTTGTAATACAGGGGCTTTTTCAGGACTTGGGAATTATCCTGAGTGACATTACAATGACAGACATAGGCCATTTTACATCAGCATATAATATGCAGATCTGTGTGGGAGAGAGTATGGTCTACAATATAAACTATTTTCCATGCTTAGTGGCAAAACCCCAGGATGTGTATATCCATTGCAGTTGATATGCCACACTAATGAAAGATGTTTATGTGGGAGGTTATGGGAGGTGTGGGAGGTGGGGAACATGGGATTCCCTGTAATTTTTGTGTAACATTTATGTAACCTAAGCATCCTTTAAAATGTAAAAATAAGAAGAAAAAAAAAAAGAAAATGCATTGGAATGGGTAGCATTCAGGAAGTTAAAATAAAGAACACCAGTAGTATATTTTTGTATTCTCTTTTTAAATCTCTCAAGTGTCTCCTGTTGTCCCCAAGGCCTTACATGCCAGTGGCACATAAAGACATTTGTGAAGATTCATGACACTAATGACTTCAGAAACTTTGAAATTTCATATGTGAAAGCACTACAGTATTGTGATAATTAATTAGCAATTTAAATCACACAGGGGATAAATGATATCCCAAAGTTAGACTTCGGTGTAAATATTCCCAAAGGGAATGCAATATGATACACAGCAATAATTAAATAAATAAACCTTGTTATAGGAATTCCTATTCTGCCACCCAACCCATAGAAATCAGACTGATTTTTATTTTCTTTTTTTGCCTTTTTGTGAATATCTCCTATAGGCCTAAGGCAAGATACAAAGAGTTAGTGTGTTTCTGATTGATTTGTAAATTGTTCTCCCCAGATACCTTATTTTCTTTCTCCCTCTTCCCTAAGACGTTTAGAATGTGTAAAATCCTTCTGTTCCCTAATTTCCTCCCTACCATCCTCAAAGCTAATTGCTTTAGGTAGGATACAGTTATTTTGGATGAGCTACAGCAGTCACACTGTGTGAAACTAAGGGAACAAAAGAGCAGAATCTGTTCCCTTTTTGTGTCAAGGACAACGCATACAAAGGTAATTGAGTTATCTTCATTTTCACAAGATTCTGAAACATTCATTTGAAAACTGTCTCCTATCATATTTCTTTAATCTATGGAAAATAATAAAACAGCACCTGGTACATTTCTATTTTAATTTCACAATTCTTTTGGAATAACCTGTGAAAAATATTTACAGTTCTCATGCCATATTTCCTTTTCAAATTTGATAATAATACTAAAGGCCTATTAAAAACATTAGAATAAACAAATGAACCTAAAATAATATCCACTAAGTCTATTTTTATTAATCATACATTCAAATGTGTGCTTCCACACTTTGTATACCAATGCATTCCATAGCGATATGAAAACATTCAGGTAAGTGTTGCTGAATATTATGTGCAATCGTGTGATCATTCATGAACATTTATATGAATCTTTCATTGCCCATCCAAATAAATGCCACATTGCACATTCAATATGTTTGAATGTGCTATCTCTCATGAAAATACTCTTTCTTCAAACCATAATGTTATACATTAAATTACAATGGGGCTTTTGATATCATATTAGAATGTGATTCTGCACATATCATCTTTGGGATTTTGTTCTATGAGCCATGGGATGTTTTTACATCTTGGTGCCTGGATCAGTGGGCCTGAGCTTTATTATACCACAGCAAAGAAATAGTAGAGCAGAGGTGCTTGCCACTTACATGACTGTCTCTTTTTTGTATGTTTTATTTTGTCTCTTATTTTGATTGTTTCATTTAGACAGAAAATCTCAGTGGCATTAAAGGTGATCTGAAAGTTATAAATTGAAAAGCATTTCCAAAAGTAACAATTGGCTGCTTCAAGTAGGAAGATGAGCAAAATCCATATAAAATTGTAGGTGGCACTTTTTTACTTCTTTTTATTTTCCTTTTGGCCTCTAGGGATTAATCAAATAGCCCCAATTTCTAAAGCCTACAGAGATATTGTATTTGCTAAAATGGTCTTTGAAAGAGGTGTCAGAAATGAGCTATCTTTTTGCTATGAAATTCTGGGTTTCTTTAAAG
Source organism: Cabassous unicinctus (assembly GCA_029593785.1). Lineage (NCBI taxonomy): Eukaryota > Metazoa > Chordata > Mammalia > Cingulata > Chlamyphoridae > Cabassous > Cabassous unicinctus. The sequence continues at coordinate 16,325 of JAQZBX010015972.1, read as the reverse complement.
AAATACATTGTAATTCTTGTTGAAATGCTAAATAACAAAACTCTTGCATGTTTCATTTAAAATAGCTGTCACATGTGTCAACATTAATGACAGTAGAGAATAAACATTAGAGAACCTGAATTAACTTAATACGCCCAGAAATTATAGTAGGAACAACCAGGAAGAAAGGGGTCTACAACCTCAAGAATGCAAAACCAAGAGATTAGAAAGAAAACTGAAATGAGTGAACTACACCATGTCAATCTCTCTCACTTTATACAGCAGATGGTCTGATGTGCCACCAAGATTCCCCCTGCAGGACTGAGACACTCATTCCCAGACCTGTTGGGAGTATCAGTAGCTGATTCTCTCTCTAGAGCAAGAGGTTCTTAACCTTTTTTGTTCCACAGACCCCTTTGCCAGTCAGGTGAAAACCACAGACCCCTTACTAAGTCCACACTATACTGTGCATTATTTAATAAATATATCACACCTGCACCAACACATATCCACAGGAATAATGTTTTTCTGATTTCAATTCAAGCTCATGGACCCCTTGTTAAGAACCCCTACTCTAGAAATTAGATGAAGGGAGTCTCTGTGCTAAGGTCACATATCTTAACAAACTGGAGATCTGCCTATTGTCAATACAAGGATATAAAGTCATGGTTCCCTTGTGTCAAGTAAAGACAACTCTGAAAATCCATCCCAGTTATGGTGCTTCTCATGGACTGTATCAGGTCATCCTTGGAGTTCATTTTCATCCTTTGCCCATTTCTAATGCCTCTACCCCCATTAAATGTTGACAATTCCCACAGGAAAATCTCTGTCTCAGAGTCTGTTTTTCAGGGAGCCTGACTTAAGACAACTGATGCAATCAGTGGTCTAAATAAGCAAGTTTTATTATGGGATATTGAAGCTGGATCCCTGCCAGTTGGTGGGAGGTAGGGCTTTGCAGTTACAGAGGTGCAACTGTAACCTGTGGTGAATTGGGGTGGGCTGCTGGTGCAAGTGAAAGCACTCACAAGTAAACTGTTTTTGGTTTTTGAGGGATTTAAGGAATTATTAGTTAAAAGGGTATCTAATCAGATGTCTCTTTTGAGTGACTTTGATGCATTGGAGAAGGCTAATAAAAGGCTACAGGTGATTAATCACCCATTGAAGGTGAAGTATGAAATTCAGAGGGCCTCCTTGGCAACTTATAAAGAGACTCTTATCTCCTACAGCTGGAAGGCAGGAAAAAAACTGAGAACCAGGCCAAAGAATCAATTATAGTAGTAGTATAGTTCCAGAGAAGCCTTTCCAACAAAGGCTATGCCAGTGATCACTCCCTGGTTAGAAACAAGTGGAACGGAACCCTGAGTCTTGGGTTGAGGACATAAGGTTTGATGAACTCTAAAACCTTAACATCTGATTCCCTGAATATTCTGGGCTTGAACAAGAGGCCTACTCCTTCCTAGTAAAGGCTATCATGCCCCCATTGCTTGATAACGATGCAGAAGTTTTTGCCTCACAATGAATCATGCACATACTCCCAGTATCTGATCCCACCTCTCCTCTTAGCCTCCAGGCTGGGGAAGTGCTAAGCATTTAGGAATTCACCAGATCAGTGCATTTCTTTTGGGGGTTAAGTGATCTAGGTATGCAGGACTTTCCCTCCAAAGTAAAGGAAAAATTGTTAAATTTTGCACATTCTACCCCTAAAAATGTAGCTCAGCAACTGCTAGACCACTTCAGTTTATAGAAGCAATATTTTCCACACTTAGGAATATTGCTCTGAACCATTAACAGACTGACATGCAAAGCTGCCAACTGTAAGTAGGATACAGGCCAGGAAAGTGCTCTGGAGCAGATAAAGGCTAGAAAAAGTAAAACTACACCAACCTGGCAGATCCTGTTGTATTAAAGGTTTGGGTGTGGGAAATTATTCCTTGCACTTTTATATGGCAAACTCCATTAGAAAGTTCACAATACAGATATCTGGATTTTTGGACCAAGGATATGATATTTTCAGTGGAGAATTATGTGCCATTCAAAGAAAAATTGCTTGTGGCATTGTCCTATACTCTGGTATAGGTGGAGCAGCTACTATGGAAAATTAAGTGACCATTCATTCAGAGCTGCCAATCATAAGCTAGGTTCCTGCAAGTCACAAGGCAGACCCAGGATCAGTCCATTACAGCATGGAAGTGGTATATACAGGATCAGGAACATGCAGGGCCAGAAAGAACAAGTAAGTTGCAGGAATAGGTGCCTCAGATCATGATAACGCCTACAACTCTTACTCCAGCACCTCTCCCTCTGCCTACACTTCTGATCATTTAGGAGTTGCTTTTTCTAGCTGACAGAGGAGGACAAATACTGGGTTTGATCAACAGCATCACAACAGCCTTCACTAAAGATAACAATAATGGGAAATCTTCTGCATGGTATAGCTTCAGTTCTAAGACCAATTGTAGCAGCACAGGCTGTAATTCATCCTAATGACCTTCCTTTCCTAAGTGCCTGTTAAATAAGAGACCAACCAGAATCATGTAGAAGGTGTTCAAAATTTTATTATAGGGAGTGAGTAGATTAGAATAGCACAGGGGTGGATGGTAGTGGATGTGATGAGTGCCACTGCATGGCTTGCCCTCAGTAAAATAGAGCTGCCTTGTTCCTGGTAATATCTCCCCTGGAGCAAATCCTATACAATGATTAGTCAATAAAAGGGTAAGATGTCCTGATACCCTTACTTCTCTGGCTTCATAGTCCCCTTAGAGGTAGGCTGAGACATTGTTGAGAGTAAATCATAGCCCACCTACTTTTACTGCCCAACCTTACTTCCTTCATTTCACCAGAGATGTTGATATCAAGGGCACTTGCAATAAACTTTCTATATGCAAGACTTTTCTAAGAGTCTCTTTCTTCAGTACCCAATATAATGCACACATCTTAAAGAAAATCTGAATATCTTTGTCAGCTAGCATACTAATGTAACATTTAACTTTAGTTCAGTCCAGTGCATTGTCCCTACATCAGGCAACAAGATAATCCAAGCTACTTCCTTAAACCCAGATATTTTGGAGGTTTCTACAATAATGTTAAGAATAATGTCTTGAAGCTGGAATTATGATCCAGCATAAGGCCCCTAGCAAACTTTCCTAAAACTCTTGAGTACTTTATGATGGAACATTGTGACCATAATTAAATTATAAAGGAAGATTTATGGCACATTAAAGTATTTGATAAATGCTTATTGTTCTCCAAGATGATGTGATTTTACCCTCCCATTCTATCTATTGTGACCTGTTTCTTGCCTTTCCCCAACCCCAGTCATACATTCATAATTCTCCAAGTATATGAAAACAATTTCCATTCAAGCCACTCTAGAATTCAGCATTATTTTTGTCAAGAGTAGATGTGGATTGTTCATTGTGCCTCTCACTTCTCCACTGTTGTATTGAAAAATAATGTTCACATTAACGTTGAATCCCAGATTAGGTTCTGGGATGAAAGAGAGAAAGGAAAGTTATGATTGATTACAAACATGCACATATTCCATAGTATATACATTGTAATGCTGGTTTCTCATAATATTGCTGTAGCATATGTTTGTGGTAACACAAGTGAACAAACCACCAACGTTGATGTGATAGAATAACTTCAAGCCATGATGGAAAAACTGATCTCAGAATCACTTTCTCATTAAATTAAGTCTGCCCCTTGTCCTTCCCAATTAATATCATTCAAAATATAAGAGACTATTATCTTCTAGCAGAGCAAGCAGGCAGAAAAGGACTGTTGTGGCAATCATGAAAATACACTACTCAGATCTTCTGCAAAGTAGATGTATGTGAGCTGGAATGGGAAGACCATGAAAATGTACCACTCAGATGTCCTGCTGCAGGGAGCCTAAGTGACCTAAGACTCCAGGTACCACACTCTTAATCCACTGCCCCATTCCTACTAGGGCCATGCTTCCCATGGATTAGCAGAAATATTAATATCCACTGATGGGCTTTGGTTCAAGGACTTTCCATAAACCTAGCTGAAACTCAAAAAATTATACTGCAGGCTGAGATGACATTTCCTATCCAACCCAACACCTTTCCCTCTTCATTCACAGAGCTAAGACTAGCATAACCATCTGATGGCTTTTCCAGATTCCTTTTCCCCGTTACAGTAATTTCCTCTTGCATTTCTAATCCTGTCTTGGCTCCTGCTTCTCAGAGGAAATGAACTAACATAGCTGTGTTATGTTATGTTTCAAGGAAGTGAAAGAAGGGAAATACTTGAGGAGAACCTCAAGTTCCCACTGGTATCTGGATGTGAGTACTTTCTGGATTAAAGTCCACAGAGTTACAGGCCAGACAGAGTGTAGTTTGCTGAGCTTTGGAGCAGATATTGGATTTCTGGACTCCTGAAGAGGCTGGGATTTGCAGAATAAATAAAGAAAAAATAGGAATACACAGAGAAGTAGCCACAGAATTCTATGTGTGTTTCCCCATGAAGTATTCCCTAAGGGTAGAGCTGAGCATGCACACAGTAAGACTTCACAAGACAACAGAAAGTAAGTGCTGCTGGGTGAGATACCAAAAGAATGGTAAATGTTGGAGTTACAACTATCCAAGACTTCCTACAATGCATAATGTTTCCACAATATCCAGCATACAAAAAAATAAAATTATGAGACACACAGAAAAAGGAAAATTGACACATAAACAAGAAAAAAAAAGAATGCACAGAAACAAATCTGAAGGTGTTACAGGGAAACATGGGCATTATGAATGAAGAGATGGTGACTCTCAGCAGTGACAAAGGATCTATCAAAATGAACCAAATGGAAGCTCTATAATACAAAGTACAATATCTGCTGAAAAATTACTGACCAGGTTTATGGGTTTCACAGAAGAAGAAAGAAAGAATGGATCAGAAAAGAAGTTTAAATATGATGGCCAAAACTTTTCCAAATTTTGTGAAAAAATATCACCCTACTGAACTGAAAAGCTTGATGAACAATGCCTAGACATATAATAAACAAATCTTCTGAAAATTAAAGGTAAGGAAAAAACAAGTTAAGGGAAGGCAATTACAGAGGAACAAACATATGAATCACAGATGAATTCTTACCATTAAAAAAAAGGAAGAAATAAATATAATGGAATAATATTATTAAAGAACTGGAACAAATATCAACCCAGTGTTGTCTATAAAATATTTATATCGCCTGTGAAAGTTAGGGTAAAATAAATACATTTTTAGATCAATAAAAGCTAAGAGAATATGTTGTCAGAAGCACTGCATTATAAGTAGTGATAAAGGAAATATTTTGAGTAGATGAGAAATGACACCAGATGGAAATTCAGAGCTGCACAAAGGAATAAGAATATCAAAACTTGTAAATATGTGCTGTGATGGTTAGGTTAATGTGTCAACTCGGACAGGTAATTGTGTCCAGGTGTTTGTTCCAGCAAGCACTGGGCTAATTGTAATACAAGAGCATTTATGGACTTCAATCACCAGTGAGTTTACTGTGTGGATGGCTGATTACATCTGCATCAATCAGGGAGATTACATCATCAATGGGTGGCGTTTTTATCCAATCAGTTGAATGACTTAAAAGGGGAAGTGATTTCAACATTCAGAGAGAATTTCCCAGCTCATCCTTGGACAGGCAACTTCTCCCAGAAACTCATCAACGTCCTTTCGTCGGACTTTCATTGGAGCCACTGGTTTGCAGCCTGCCTGCGGAACCTGGACTTGTGCATCCCAACGGTCACGTGAGAGACTCTTTTAAAATCTCATATTATTGACAGATATCCCCTGTTGATTCTGTTTCCCGAGAGAACCCTGACTAATACATGTACATAAATATAAACAAAAATAATTTGTATTCTTTTAAACTTTTAAAAGGACAACTAACTGAAACAAAAACATTAAATAAGACTGTATTGTTGTGTTTTATAATATATATTAAAGAAAAATGACAACAACAGCATAAAGTATAGGGATAAATGGAATTATAGAGTTACAATTGTATTACATTGCCCATGAAGTTTTATAATATTAATTATATTTAGACTGCTTTAAGACTGAATATTGTAATCCATACATCAATCACTATAAAAATTATAAAAAAGAAATATACTTAAATATAATGAGACAATAAAATTAAATAGTAAAAATATTTGACTAACCCAAAAGAAGGGAAAAGCAGGAAAGAAGGAAAAGAACCAAATATATAAAATAGAAAACTGATAGCAAATTAGTAGAGCTAAACAAAATTCTGTTAAAATTTGCATTAAAATTAAACAGACTAAAAGAAAGTAAATGGACCAAAAATTCAAATTTAAAGAGGAAAAAATGTGTACAACTGGATCCAAAAAAAAAAGCAAGACCTAATGATATCCTGTCAAAAAATTTCCCTTAAAATATTGGTTGAAAATTTTAAAAGGAAAAAGAAATACCATACAAGCAGAAAGCAAAAAAAAGCTTGCATTGTGTATTACCGTCAGATAAAATAAATGGAGTATTACCTGAGATGAAAATGGACATTTCATAAAGATAAAGAGGCAATTCAGCAAGAAGATATAATGATCCTATATGATTATATACTTAATGATTGAGGTTTAAAATAAATGACATAAAACCTGTGTTAGAGGTTCTCCCTTACAAGGTTTGCAATGATTAACAGGTTATAAGACCGTGACTTAATTCCCCCATGACATAAATTGAAGAAAGGCAGCCTCCAGCCATAACCTATGTGACCAACTGAGCAAGCCATAGCCTACGGGCTTGAGGGCAGCCCATCCCCTCCCAAGAATGAACAAAGGAGCCATATAGCAGTGGAGCAGATAAGGATATTCACCCCTTCTGGACCCAGGTACCACCAACCCGTCCCACATTCCAAGAATACCCTACCTCCTAGCCCACTACCCCCTAGCCATTTGGCCTCAGGCTGTACTCAGTTTCCTTGCCTATTGATGTACTGTATAAAGTCATATCCACCACCTTCCAGGGGTGGGCTGAAGTCGATTCTCCAAACCCCCTCCACTGGAAGACCTTCTCAATAAATTTCCTGCCTGCAATCATCAGTCTCCACATCCCAGTGAGTGCCACTTTTCTCCAACATTTGGTGTCAAAAACCCAGGACTGGGGTTGTGTTGAGACTGATCAGTTGGTGAGGAACCTCCACCCTACCACTGCTGAGAACCCATCCAACACCAGACACTGAATCATAGCTGGGTGAGCCAAGGATTTCTCCGCTGGAGGATGCTGCACTCTCTCTCTCTTTTTCCATTGTCCAAGACAACCCACTGAAAATCCTAGTGCTAGGTCAATGATTCTCACAGTCCCTGAGGGCCACAGTAGGTGGGAGGCCCATGTCCTCATAGGAAGAGACCACTTGGTTCCAGAGACAGCCAGTCCCAAGTGCATTCTCCTTTTTCCTTGGGTGATTTTCAACTGATACAGGGACACCTGTCTCACTTAGAATATCCCCTGTTCTCTTTCTTTTCTAGAGAACTTAGTCTCACCCATGCCACCTTAAATGGGGAATTCAATTTAAGCACCCCCCAAAACCACACCTCTTGGTTGTCTCCTTCATAACCTTAAAACTCCAAACCTGGAAGGAGACATCTGACCCAAAAATCTCATTTTCTATTCGACCTTTGTGTGACCGCAATACAAATAGGGCAATGAAAGTCAATGGCTGGAAAACCGCACATGCAATTTTCAAGTTCTCCAAGACTTAAAGAACTTTATCCAGCAGCAAGTCGTCCAAGGTTCCTTATGTTCAGGACTTTTTCTGTCTCCGTAACTGCCCATCCCTCATCAATCCTGTTCTTACCAAAGTCTTCTTTTACACCAAAAATCTCCTCAAAAGTTTTCTTCTTCCTCCCTTCTGCAAACCAAATCCCCTGAAAACCTTGACTTTGATCCAGCTGATCAGGCTCCTCCTAAACTTCCTCCATATATACCTCAGACATCGCCTCCACCCCCACCCTCCTAATCCTCTAACTCCCCTTCCTCCCCCTCCTCGTTGTCACCACCTTCCACCCTAACTTTCTCCCCTCTTCATACCTGCTCACGAGGACTAACCCCTCCCCTTGTCATTGCCCTCCTCCTCTGTCACTGATCCCAATTCCCAACTTCCCAATTCTACACAAATGCCAGCTCCCCTCTTACCCCTCTGGGAAGTGGCAGGGGCTAAAGAAATAGGGTACACTGCCCTTTTTCACTCTCAGATTTAAGTCAGATAGAAAACCAACTAGGGATCATTCTTTGAAAACCCTGCCACTTATTCCACATACATTAAGGAATTCCAACACCTCATCCAATCCTATGACCTTACCTATCAGGGCACATATATAATTATTACTTCCTCAACTACCCCAGAGGAAAAAAGCCACATTTGGGCTGCTGCTACCACTTTTGCAGACTCTATGCATACCTGAGACCCTGATAGACACCCGGCAGGTCCCACTGCAGTTCCAACCACTAACCCTCCCTGGGATTACTAGCCAGATTCCCCTGACCTTCACCACTTTTTAACCGGCATCATAGAAGGCATGAAAAAGGTTGCACTCAAAGCAGTTAATTAGGATAAAATTAAATAAATTTCACAGAAACCTGATGAAAACCCAGCTGCCTTCATGAAAAGATTGACTGAGTCTGTCCTTAAATGCACCAATTTAGATCCTGAGTCAGATTTTGGTCAATTGTACACCCACTTTATCACACAATCTTATTCAGACATTAGAAAGAAGTTACAAAAGTTAGAGGATGGCTCTTTTGATGGTTAAGCTAATGTGTCAACTCAGCCAGGTAATTGTGCACAGTTGTTTGGTCAAACAAACACTGGGCTAATTGTAATACAAGGGTATTTATGGACTTTAGTCACCAGTGAGTTCACTGCATAGATAGCTGATTACATCCACATCAATCAGGGAGAATGCCGTCAGCAATGAGTGACGCTTTATCCAATCAGTTGAATGCCTTAAAAAAAGAAGTGATTTCAGGATTCTGGGAGAATATCCCAGCTCTCTTTGGACAGCTGGCATCTCCCAGAAACTCATCAAGGACCTTCATTGGACTTTCATTGGATCCCCTGATTTGCAGCCTGCCTGCAGAACCTGGACTTGTGCATCCCCACAGTCACGTGAGAGACTCATAAAATCTTATACTATTGACAATTATCTCCTATTGATTCTGTTTCCCTAGAGAACCCTAATATAGAGGCTTAAGATATTCTAACTACCTCTATTTCTTTTGCTTTCAGTATGAAACACCTGTGTATAATCAGGGCAAAGAGCACTACTTAAAAGTATTTTTGGGTGTTCTGTGAATTGAAAGAGTTTCCATTTAATCTGCTTTAGCAGAGAGCCACAGCTCTTCGTACAGTGCCAGCCATATTCCTGAGACATGATGGTGAAGGTCAGAATAAAAAGATTTGGCCGTATCTGTTTGGCGCCTGGTCACCAGGGCTGCTGTGAACTCTGGCATCTTGCAGATTGTGCCATCAATGACCCCTTCATTGGCCTCAACTACATGGTCTAAATATTCCAGTATGGTTCCACTCATGGCAAGTTCAAAGGCACTGTCAGGGCTGAGAATGGGAAGCTTGTGGTCACTATCTCCCAGGAGGAAGATCCCACCAACATCAATTGGTGCTGAATGTTGTGGAGTCTTGAGCTGGAGCCCTGGGAAGTAAGCACACACAGAAGCTTGTTTATGAGGAAAGAGAGAAGGCCCCAGGAAGAAAACCAAGCCATTTGCCTAATAGTCTACAGCTGGCCTGGCGGAGATAACAGAGCAGCTGAGGCTGGAGAGAGGCAAGCCCCGGGAAGAGAAGAACTCAAGAAGCCTGAACCCTGGCAGGTGTTGGCAGCCTTATTGCTCCAACAAGTGGCCATAGACTTTGTTGAAGGAACTAACTTACGCTCTATGTCCTGGTAGCTGTAAGTGTCTACCACAAATAAATACTTTTTATAAAATCCAACCAATTTCTGGTATTTTGCATCAGCACCCCTTTGGCTGACTAATACAGCCTTCAAACCCCTCAGAAAGAACTGATAAAGTGGAACTCAAGGTCTTTAACAATAGAGAAGAGGCAGTCAAATTAGAAAAACATAAACAAGATCAGGCCAAAGCCTCCCTCCTAGCTGCTGCTCTCAGGCCTGAGTCTCGAAAACCTAATCCCTCTCCTTTGCAGCCGCCTCCTGGACCCTGTTTTAAGTGTGGAAAGGATGGACATTGGCCATGTTACTGTCCAGATGCCAGGCCCCAGCCAGGAACTTGCCCAGTGTGTCATCTTCACTTTTCTGAAATCTTCTCTGTCAGACTAAACTAACATATGACCCTTCCAAACCCCATTACTCTACTTTATGTGTTAATGCAGTATATGGCAGGACACAAATATTCAACATTCCCAACCACCCGCGTTCTTATTTTATTCCTTCAGGCCCCTCAACAGCACTAATGCTTGCAGGCACAGATTTCTATTTTCTGTGTGGTAATACTGCATACCTAACACTACCTACCATATGGACAGGAACTTGCACTGTAGTATCTATTATTCTTAATGCCACCATCCTAAAACCCCAAGATATGGCCTCCTCTGGACAAATACCTAATCATGGTTCTTTTCTTGAAAACTCACTTCAGCCTCAGCAACTGAGGGAACGGAAAAAGAGGCACTTCTTATGGGACCCAGAATTTGGACATCACGCCCATGAAAATCCAATTCTAGAAAGGCCTGGCACAGGACACATCATCTTTCACAGTCTGTTCTGGTTTGCAGTTATTCCAATGTTAGAATAAGCAATTCTAAATGTCTCCCTCACATTACAACTATCCTGGAATGCAACCATGCAGGTCATAAAGAGTCAACAACTAGAAATTAACAGCCTGGCATTGGTTGTCATAAAAATAGTAGAGCATTAGATATCTCCACCGCTGTTGCAGGAGGCACTTGTGCAGTCATAAATGAAACTTGTTTTTTTTATATTAACAAAACTGGGCAGGTAGAAGAAAATCTCAAAAATTTAAAAGAAAACATAGAAATCATTCAGAAGGCCTGAGACAACAGTTATGAAAATCAGTCATGGTTATCCTCATTTCTTTCTTAATTCTCCTCACCCCTAAAATCAGTCCTTTTACCAATTATAACACTATTACTGATAGTATTGCTGCTTTTCCTTTTTGGTCCTTGTCTCTTACAGCTTCTCATCTGATTCATACACTGAATTGTATAGTCAACAACTCAGGAATATGTGAATAGCATCCTTTTGATGCAAGAACAAAAATACCAACCTCTGTGGGACCAGAAGCTAAAACCTACTGGGCAAGATGGAAGGGAATCCCTCTCTGCCCCCTGACAGCAGGAAGTAGCCAGATTGAGAGGACATCCTGAATCCCCTCACCCTCTCATTCTGCCCAGTACTCCCGTTACTCAGATTATATAGATATAATCAAAGAGTTAGGAATGCTAGAGGTTCACATTACAAGGTTTGCAATGATTAACAGGTCATAAGACCATAACTCAATTCCCCCATGACATATGTTGAAGGAAGACAGCCTCCACCCATAACCTATGTGACCAACTGAGCAAGCCATAGCCTACGGGCTTGAGGGCAGCCCATCCCCTCCCAAGAATGAACAAAGGAGCCATATAGCAGTGGAGCAGATAAGGGTATTCACCCCTTCTGGACCCAGGTACCACCAACCCTTGCCACATTCCAAGACCTCCTTGCCCACTACCCCCTAGCCCTTTGGCCCCAGGCTGTACTTGGTTTCCTTGTCTATTGATGTACTATATAAAGTTATATCCACCACCTTCCAGGGGTGGGCTGAAGTCTATTCTTCAGACTCCCTCCATTGGGAGAGCTTCTCAATAAACTTCCTGTCTGCAATCATCAGTCTCCATGTCCCAGTAAGCACCAATTTTCTCCAACAACCTGAAAAATGTAAAGAGAGAAATACCAAATTCACAATCTAATTGGATGTTTTAACACTACACTCTCAGAAATTAATAGAAAAAATTTAAAAAGGTATAGAACATTGAAACACCAAGTAATTTGACCTAAATAATAATTATAGAACATTACAAACAACTACAGAATGCACAACCTTTTAAAGTACACATGAAATATTCATCAAGATAGACCATATGCTAGGGCATAAATAATTCTCAGAAAATATAAAAATATTAAAATATTATAAAGTATGCTATTTTTTCACAATTCAATTAATATCAAAAGTAGAATTTCAAAAAATATATCAAAATGTGTGTTGTAGCTAAAGCAGTACAAAAAAGGAAATTTGTTGTTTTGCATGCTGTTTTAGTTTTCTAAAAGTTGCTGGAAGCAATATAACAGAAATGGGTTGGCTTTTACAATGGAGATTTATTAGGTTAAAATCTTACAGTTCTGAGTCTGTGCAAATGTCCAAGTCAACTTTATCATGTGATGCTTTTCTCCCCGAGGACTGGCTGCTGGTGATCCTGAACTCCTGTCATGTGGCAAGGCACCGTGGGAGCTCTGCAGGTCTCTGCCTTCTCCTGCAGACTGACTTTCTCCCCATGCTCAGCTGTGGACAATGGCAGCACATAGTAGTGGCATCGGCTTGTCTCTCCTCTCTCCTCCTCTGCTAGTTAGGCTTTGGGCTGTTCTGTCTGTGGCTTTTCTCTCTCCTGGGTTCACATTAACATAAATTTTTAGAGGATTCTCTCTGTTACTTCAGCTTTGTTCTGTGTCTGTGGCTTTTATTCCTCCATTTAATAAAGACTCCAATAAGAAAATTAAAACCCACCTTGGACTATGCCCTAATGGAGCAATCTAATCAAATGACCCTTAACTGATCTAATATAATAAAAGGTTCACAGTACATTCAATGTAAGAACATAATTTTCTGTGGTCCACAAAAGACTAAAACCAATATATATGCCTATATTAGAAAAGAAGAAAAGTTAAAGAATCTATGACTTTTAAGTGTACGACTTAAGAACCTAGAAACTGAAGAACATATGCAAACAAAAATAAGTAAAAGTGGGGTAAAATAAGGATAGAAGAAGAAACCAAGGTAACAGGAAAATGGAAAAAATATAGGGAAAAAAGCATGAAATCAGAAACTGGTTATTTGAACAAATTTATAAAATTAGCAAACCTCCAGCAAAATTGATCCAAAAATACCCCCACAAATAAGCAATACAAGGAGTGAAGGAGGGATATTACTAATGAACCTATATACAATAAAAGCATAATAAAGTAATATTGCGCACAACTTTATGCCAATAGATTTGACAATGTGGATAAAATGGAAAAATTCTTTGAAAAACAAAATTAACCAAAACTTATTAAAAAAAAAAAAATACATACAAGTAATGTTTACTAGTTCTACGTAAATTAAATCAGTTAAATTTGTAATCCCAAACATCTCTCCAAAGGAAACTAATGAATTCTATTGAGCATGTAAGGAAGAAATAAAACCAATATTCCACAGACACTTTCAGAAAATAAAAGAAGATAAAATATCTTCAAATCTGTTTTATGAATCCAGCATAACCCTGAGAAAAATATTTCAATGAGATGAAATTACAAACTAATATCTCTCATGAACATAGATGCAAAACATCTTGACAAATCAAATCCAGCAATATGTTAAGAAGGGTAATATTTCCAAAGCAAAGTGAGTTTTCCAGGAATACATAGTTTGGCAGTCAAAAATCAAACAATGTAATTCATTACATAAAGTGAATAAAGAATTAACTATATAATCATATTAATAAAGGTAGAAAAAATTATTTGTCAAAATGTAACATTCATTCATAATGATTAAAAAATAAAACAAATATTCTGTATCCTAGAAATAAAAGAGAGCATCCTTAACCTGATAAGGTTATCTATGAAAAACTTAAAATAATCCATACACTTAAGCATGAAATATTGAATGGTTTTCCTCTAGCAGCAGAAATAAAGCAAGGATTCACTTCTCCCCTCTTCTATTCAACATTGTATAGTAGATCCCAGCAAGTGTTGCGAAGCAAGGGAAAAAAAGGCATATGGGTTTACAATTTAAAAAGTAAAACAGTCTCCATTAACAGAAAATGCAATTGGTTATGTAGAAAACCACAAAGCATCTGCAAAACAATTCCAAGAACTAATGAGTGATTTTAGCAATATTGCTAGATACAAGGCTAATATTAAAAAGTCATTATTTATCTAGATATTAGCAACAAGGAATTAGACATAAGGTTTAAAATGACCATTCATAACAGCATTCCAAATAGGACATATTTATTAATGAATTTAACATAAAATCTGGAAAATCTGCATTGATAATTTCAAAATGTATTTGAAATAAATTAAAGAAGACCTAGGTAAATGGAAAGACATACATGCTTATGGATTGGAAGACTTGATATTGTTAAGATGTCCTTTTGCTACAAATTGATTTATACTATCAGTGTAAGCCCAAACAAACTACTAACAAGCTTTAGTTCTCTCAAAATTGACAAGCTGGTTCTAAAATGTATGTGTCTTGGAGAAAAAATGGGCACTCGCTGGGATGTGGAGACTGATGATTGCAAGTAGGAAATTTATTGAGAAGCTCTGCCAATGCAGGGGGTCTGAAGAATAGACTTCAGTCCCCCACTTGCATGGCAAGGGTCTGAAGAGAGACTTCAGCCCACCCATGGAATGTGGAGGATATGACTTTAAACAGCACATCAATAGGTGGGGAAACATTAGTCCGTGGGGAGGGGGAAAGACCAAGTACAGTCTGGAGCCAATAAAGGGCTAGAAAAGTGTATTTTTCCCATGTATGGCTTGGGAGTAGTGGGCTAGGAGGTGGGATATTCTTGGAACGCCGGAGGGATTGGTGGGGTCTGGGCCAGGAAGGGATGAAGGTCCTTATCTGCTCCACCCCCACTGTGATATGGATCTTTTGGTCATTCTTGCGCTGAAATGAGCTGCCTCTGCAAGCACATGGGCAGGTCTTATGACCTATTAATCATTGCAAACCTCGTAAGGGGAACCTCTAACAATATGAAAATGCAAAGGTGCCACAAAAGCAAAACTTTGTGTTCTTTAGATTCTGTCATTGAGTCTAAGTATTTGCTACTTCTGGCCTTTGCACTTGCTTTACTCTCAGCCTGTAATGCTCTCCCCCTGGTAATTTACATGGCTTGTTCCCTCTTATCCTACAAAACTAAATTCAAGTGTTACCTCCTTAGAGACCCCTTCACTTTTACTGATGATTCTATCTAAAGAACTTCTTTATTATTCTTTATTATGTTGTCCTATTAATTCCTTCTCAATGCTAATCACAATATGCAATTATTTCCATTTTTCCCTTTAGTTATCTCTTTCTATTTCTAAAAATTAAATGCCTCAAGAGAAGGAAAAATGTCTGTTTTGCTGCTTTCAGTGCCTAATACACTGTCTGGCAAACAGAAAGTTCTCAAGAAATATTTGCTGAATGCTGAATGAACGAATGAACAATGAATAATTATAAGAGCTGGAAAAAGTGCTTATTAAAAATTTTGGGGGATTGTGGGAACATGGCTGACAGGTTAGGCACATAAGGCTTAGCTCTCACTAAAACAACAAAGAAAAAGCCCGAGGATGCCATGGGGACGTGCTTTGCAGCACAGCAAGCCAGGACACTGCTTACCAACTCCCAGAAGAGTAAGGGTCAGAGACATGAAGAAGCCAAAACTAGAAATCGTGAGTTATTAAACCTCCCGGATGCAGGGAAGGGCTCCCCTTCTCTACCCCCTTTGCATCTAACTGAGAGAAGATGTCTACCTCCACAGGAAGGTACTCTGAGTCATCTAGGAGGGTACTTGACAGATAGGGAAGCCAGGAATAATCAGGGGTTGCTTACCTCAGTGGCTGGAAGGGGCACACATACCCGGCCTTCAGGGCGGACAGACTAGGTGGAGACCCTAACCCCCTGCTCCAAATGGGAGTGTGACAGCAGATTCCCTGTGAGGAAGAGAGGTCTAGGAGGGTGGAGAGTGATTTCTTTGCATCTAGTTTAGCCAGCTGGGCCCCTCTTGAATATCGGAAGGGACCCCAACGCAACAGGGAGAGGGGAGGGGGATCACCTCAGACAGGCATCACACCCAGCCACCTAGGTAAAGAGAGGAATTACACCAGTGAGGAGGCAGAGACAGGCAGCAATCAGTGCCATTCCGGCTGACTGCAGGGGATCTAACTTGCTTGAGGGAAAAGGGGTGGATAGCCTGCTGAAAGGTTAATTAACCCAAGGAGGCAGAATAGCTCAGTGGAAGAATTCCAGCCTATCATATATGAGGTCCTGGTTCATTTCCTGACTCTTCTGTGAGTAGTGATTCACCAGGT